>JAXQQM020081196.1:0-180476 GCA_034641835.2 Pinus albicaulis | reverse complement strand
AAGGTGTCGATAATCTATTGCACCTCAGGTATAATACTTGAATCGTGCTTATCTCCACCAGATTGAGTCACAGTTCGATGCTCAACCCAATGTTTTTCAAGGTAAACTGCACCAGAGATGAACGCAGTACTCACAGAACAAGCCCAGAGATCTGATTATCACTCCCATCCCTAGGAAGATTAACGCAGAACCTGTTGCTGAGGTTGTTTCAGTTTAGTATGATGAACGAGGCTGGTTAGACTATTGAGAATTGCAGGAATTAGGCCTTCCAGGGAATTGTCGTCGAGAGATAATTGGTCCAGATTCTATAGAGAGGCGAGGGGCGTCAAGTTGTTCCCAGAAAATGAATTTTAGGAGACTGGGAGACGGACTAGAGCAATGAGATTTCCAATGGTTGTGGAAGACATTTTTGGTGAGGTCCAAGATTTGCAACATGCTCAGCTGGGTGATGGCGAGCGGAAGAATTCCACTATATGTATCTCAGCCCATTACATCTCAATCCACAAGTGAAAATCTTTTGGAATGCATAAGTTGAGACATGATCCAGCTTTAATAGAATGCTTAGAATGGTTCATGCACCAAATCATTGATGGTTTTGAGAGCCTTTACATCTCAAGACACGGTACCTATTATTTACAAGTGGGCTCATTGTAACAATTGCTAAAAAAATCATAACGAAAATGAATGGGCAGCTACTCGTGGTGGCTCTCATGGCTCGTCGACGAAGTTTTTAATCACCTAGAAAGGTTTTTAAATATTAAACTAAACATCAATAAAGTCGTATTATCCATAAGATAGCAGATTTTCCACATCTAGACTTTGTGTTTTTCATTCATCCTACAATCTATTTTAACTTCGTTTTGGCTTTCAAATATTAAATATCTTTAGTGTGGTGTAAACACTATGTAAAATGTAAATCGTTAAAATTTTGGCCGAGTCTAAAAACCAGGTTTTGAAGAATGAGGAAATGATCATAATTATATTTTATATTAATTGATTTAGTTTATAGTCTTCCCTATAATCTTTAAATGCATTATACACGCCAAACACAACATAAAAATATCGATAATATGATCAAAAGATGACTTAACCAAATAATTTACAACTACTTTACTGTCGTATTAAACATCTTTTTAGTATATTATGTTTTGGAATAAACTATTAACCTGAACTTCACCCTGACATTAACACAAACATCGCTATTACAAAACATTCAACCAAGAACTTTGGTTATTAAAAGCAGCCTATTTATATGATTAATTTTAAAATTAATATTAAACCTTTAGTTATTAAAAGCGACCTTTTTATATGGTTAATCATAAAATAAATAATTAACCAGGCTTTAATTGTGGAGTCAAGTTTTCTTAATTTATTTCCTCGTTCGTAAAACTTCCATAAAGCATTTAGTTTCACTCATCAACTATTTAATTAATAGATTGGTAATATGATAGTTTTTAATTAATAGATTTCTACTATATTACAATATAGTAGTAAGTTATTGTGTCGAGAGACATTCTATAATTTAATATAGGGTATATGTGGAGATGTAAAATAAGAAATGTAATGTAAATAAACATTTGAAATGTCCAAATATAAGTAAATATTAGAAGTGTCTACTCAATTATAATGAATATATTTGTATAATTATACTTACTTTTAAAGTAGGATTCTACTTAAAAAATAGTTATGGTAAATTAATAAAAATATAAATCAATTAAAGGTATGGTAAATAAACAAAACTTCTTTTTATACTTAATCCATATTCAAAAGAGATATATGGTAAATAAATACAAATATAAATAAATACAACTGTATGGTAAATAAATAAAACATATTTTTACACTTACTCTAGAAATATAGTAAATAAATAAAAATATAAATAAACGAAAAGTATGGTAAATAAATAAAACATATTTTCATATTTACTCTATAATAATGAACACTAAAAAAAAAATTATTTGAAATCCTCTTCCTCAATCCAACCATAATTATATTTGAATGAGATTTGGAATCATCCTTTCTAGAACTAAACATCAAATAAATAGGCTAATGATACATAAAAAGAAAAATTAAAAAAAAATAGTAAATTTATCAAAGATTATGTGGAAAATCATAAATTGGTAGTGGATCTTAGAGATCGGTACCTCTCCCAACCTATTTTTAACCCGTGGGATTTAGTTTGATGGGATTCACGTCAACCTACTCTTGCAATTCAAACCCATCTAAAAATAACTCTTCTAAGCCGTCTATCTTGGGTGATGATCTACTCAGCCCACCCTTATTCAATGTCAAGATCAAATCACCACCCACAACCAAATTTTGGTTTTTTCTACATTGAAAGGAAAATATGTTTTTGGCCATATGTACTCCTTAATATTATCAAAATAGAATTTTTCATTGAAGTAATCAATCATAAAAACCCAAAATTGACTACCAAAAAAAATCAATAAATATTGAAATTAAAAAGAAGAAGAAGATATATTCATTTACATCCATATAATCTAAACAATTTATACTTAAATATGTAGAAGTTTTCATTTATATAGCAAGTGTTCATATAATCAAAATAGAACGGAGTGTAATACATCCCTGAACTAAACTACATCAAGAAAGATTTAAATTACATATAATATCCATAATTAAGTATACTACTACAATACCACTTATTGATGGGATATCTTCACAATCATTATTCTTCTAGTCTTCCTCATCTTATTCATTCTAAGTCTTATAACCTACAATAGTATTCCAACTTCATTCCTTTTCCCATAAAGGTAGAGATATCTTGCCTTATAGAAGTAGGTCTAAGTCCATCCAAGAAAGGTCTTAATTGTCAAAATCTAGTGCATGAATCTCCACAACCCACTTTGATGATTGATCAATGTCAACCAAATCTAAGTTTCTTGATTATATATCTTGTTAAAAAAATAATTATATTTTTTAAAAGTTCAATTTTTAAAGGTGGTTAGCTGGACCCCTGATCCCATTTGTAGTGATATTACCAATTGCAAGAGCGTCAAGAGCAATTTTGGCGTGTGGATTATAGCCCGCAGCCACATGGCACTACACGTGACCGTTGGCAGAGTTGGCAGAGGGCTTGGAATTGAGGGGTGGCCGCATAGCCCTGGGCCGTATCCACATGCATCCCACATGGTCAAAAAATAAAATTAAAAATTCAGTGCTAAGGTTCATTGGCACATTTAAAAGAAGCAACAGTTTGCACCATTTCTGATGGGAAGTTTGCTAGTCCCAGGCAAAATTTTCTCCTAGCAGTTTTCCATAAGGCATGATTCATTGCTCGGTTAGCTAGTTTTGAAAATTTGTAGGACATGTTAGAACCCTATAATTTACAGTATCACAAGGTGACTGTGCACTTTCTCTTTGAAAATTTTTAATACTATACATAGATGTCAATATTCAAAATATTTTCCAAAGCAAGAAAAAAAGGAAACAAAGGTAACGTAGAAGCAATTAAGGCAGAGAAAGTAGCAGAGAAGTACTTAAGGCAGAAAAAACATCAAAGGCAGAGTCATGAACGTGTTGGACAAAGTCGTGAATGTGATTGGGTCAAGTCGTGCACATTTGGGTCAAGTCATGAATGCTAAATCGGGTCAAGTAGTGAATGAGTCAAAGTATTCCACGAACAAACTAAGAAATGAACAAGCACGACGAAAGAAACAAAATCAAAAAACCACAACAAAGGAGTAGTAAGTACCGTTGGATCTGAGCTTCAATCAACAACGGAGATTGAATCACATCATCGTATTACAAAACCTTTTTCATTTCATTTCCCTTTAAAAACATTAAACTTCACCCTCTTCCGCCTTTATGCTTTATATTCTTACATTGTATTTTTTCACCACTCTATCATTGTTTTACCTCTGCTTTCCCCATTTTCCCTATTGCAATTAAAGTGGGGCCATTCTCCCTGACACGTCACCCTTTCCCCCCACCATCCATCACAAGATCACAAATTGATTGGTTTGATCACTGTTTCATAGCAAAAATATTTTAACTTTCTGTTAGAAGCGCCCACAATGTATTTTGTTTAACTTGCGATGTGGTTGGCCCACCACAGCAGCTCCACCCCCCACTTTAGGCCGTTTGAAATACATTGATATATCATGAAACCTCATAAAAATTTACCTTACCGCAGAAACTAGTTGCCACTTTATAACTTCACCAATGTAGTGGACTCGATCTTGCCACATCATCCTCCAATCAATGCACATCGCACTTTGCGGATTTTATCGCTTACCTTATTTTCCCAAATTCTAAACTATGCGATGTGCGATGCGGGTGGGTTTACCTCTACCTCTTATAACTAAACTTTAATATTTGCGTTCTGTGGGTTGCAGTTCGGTCCCACCTTTCCTGCACGTCACCGCCTTCTCCCTGCGCTTCGCACTTCACATATTTTAGAATTTACCTTTGCTACTTAATATTAATATTTTTGATCTGTGAGCTATGGTCTGGTCCCACCTTACCTGCCATGTCGCCTCCGTACTTTGCGTCGCAACGTCGATTCCATTTCTTATAACTTAAACTGTAAAACATGCGATGTGCGATTTTATATGGATGCGATAAAGTTCATAACTAAAGTCTACAGATTTTAAAGTCTGAATATATTGGTATTTTATGATGTTTTGTTTAAAAAGGGTCAAGTTGGGCATATGAGGTTTGAACTTCATTTTATGAAGAAATAAGGTTAAACGTGGCCAAAAGGGCTCGGGTAGCAAAAAGACACTGAGGGTCGAGTCAGGCAAGGTGTTTTACCAAATTTTTTATGTTATAATGGTATAAAGGACTTCTGGTGGAATTAAGCCTCGACAAGGTGTGCAAGCAAATAAGATCATGTTGGGAAAAGGGCGTTCATGCATAATGTTATGATATAGCAGCAGAAAGCGGAAAAGGTAGTAGAACACATAAGCACCATCACCACTCAATAAAAAGTGGCCAGCACTGCACAGATTTGATTACCCAACATTGATTTTCTAAAGAGTAGGGCTAGATGTCAGATCCACCACTTGTTACCTCTTCGTGACCATAACAGCCACCTCCAAGCTTATTGTTTAATATTCCAAGGAGCCATTGAAGTGTTTGGATCTACAAAGAGTTGCCCAAAATTAATTCCAGAGACGGTGTTGTTGTCAGTGATGTCTGATCAGGCTTTGCATGGCCACACTTGTCCATTTTCTATTAAATTGTAATCAATGAAAGGCTGCTGAGTAAGATAGGGCAACCAAATTAGTCTTTATATAAATAATGCATACCTTAGCAGTATCAATGGTTGGATATTTTTATCCCCTGCATTGTAAGTACTACTATATTGTAGCAGTGTAATTTTGGAGTTGGACATCAATAATCAAAGACTGTTTATAGGATTCTTGAGCTGTGTCAAAATGGTGATGTGCTACTTCTCTATCTTAAATGTTTCCTTTGTTTTCCTTGATGTGCATCTATTAATCTAATTGTAAATCATAAATTTTAGATTAACATTTGCTTTCAGAGCACCTTAAATTTGTCTTCATTTACAATCTTCATGTTTTTGTTGAAGTCTCATTAAAGAATTCTTAATTGCTCTTTATTCATTATTGAACCTCACTATTTCTTTCACCTCATAATTCATACAACTCTAAAATATCAATTTAGAACAGTTAGCTTGCCATGTGATGCTCTTGAATGTTGATGTGCCAATCCAGCCTTTGACTCCATAGCCCAATGGAATAGCCCCTACAGTCCTACTCATCCAACTAGCAAAATCAATTAAAAAAAACCAGTACTACCATCATTGTAACTAGCCTAATATCATAATTTAAAGTTATCAAGTTAAATCTTAAAACAGAGAGAGCCCTCTCTGAGTCTAATAAGCCTAGGTCCTAGACTTCAAAGTGGTTAGATGTTTTCCTCTGTCATTTTTTTCTTTCCAATATTACAAATTACATAGTGCTAACATAATGGCGACCATACTGGGGATGAGTTATTGAAAAATCTTAATGTTACATCAGAACTCAGAAACTCGAGTCAAAATCTTGTACGATTCAATTATGTTCCAAGATTGGTATTTGGTTGTTGATGGTGGACAATAGCCAGATACAAGAAACTTGAAATAATCCACCTGACGACTCCACAATTTTTAGTTGACCTAAAGACTCCACTTGTAGAAGAATCTAGATTGGTTGTGAAGATACAACAACAAGATGTATCCAAGAATACAATGCAGGTATGCTCCAATGAACAAAGATCACATTCCTAGATTCACACACAAAATGCCTCAGGTAAATTGGGACATAAATATTCCTATTTTTCAAAATTATAAGGTTGATGATGCCTTGTTACATCTCATTAAATTTCGTATACACTCATGGAGGTTCAAATTCGAATGGCATGAGAATTTCCTCATGAATATGTTCATGTGAACATTAGAAGGGAAAGCAAGGGAATGGTATGAAGGTCTGAACCTCGGTAGTCTATTTTCTTTAAAATATTTCCACAAGGTGTTCTATGAGAATTATAAAGAAAATTCTCCATATTTATCATTAGTTGAAAATTGTTTTGATCACTCTCAATATTTCATAAAATACCTTGTAAATATTGATGAATATTTAGGAAATTTTCATCCTGACGATCTTTTAGAAGCAATTCATGAATTTCATTCTCAGGTTAACTATCATGACAGCCAAGAGAAGTTAGTTGAGAATGAAAGCAATTAGGACATGAAAGAAGATCCACAAGATCTCTCTGTAGGGAGAAATGATAATTGTTTTTCTCTTTTGTGTGACGCTAAAGAATATATTCAACCTCATGATCAGTCTTCACTAGAGAAAGAAAAAATTTGTTGTTCAATCCAAAGAAAACAAAGAATCCCTCCTCATTTAACTGGAGAGGAAATCAATAAGCTTCTAAGCATGCACCCAGCCTCTAAATGTTTATATAATGAAGAGATTATTTCTATTGTTCTACTGTTGATTTATGTACTGAATCATTTCCTCATGAAGAAACAGAAGAAGATATTGATATTGATGATGTTCTACCTTCTCAAGAAGGCCTATTGCTAGAAAGTGCTCCTATTCAACAAAATGATGGCCTTCCAACATAATTCAGCCAAATCAGTCAAGAAATATCATTTTTCTTGAGGAGAACATAGTGGTATATAATGAGTATTCCATGTCAGATGACCATGAAGAATATGTAGATATTCTCTTTCACAAGGATCCTGATCATGACAAAGTGGAACACGGAGTAGCCCTAGATGAAGTATGTTATTTAAATCCTCGGCCAGGTATTGTTCCAATATCCTTTTTCTGTTTTCTTAGAATCATATAAAGAAGGAGTATACCATGCTAGGAATGGTTTGTTGCAGAGTTGAAGGAAAATTTTGAGCACTGTTGTTAAAGGTAAGTAAGATGGGAGTGGCCCTTTTGTTTTTTTATCCTACTTAAAAAATTGAATAAGAATCAATCATGTAGTCATTTACTTGATTGGTTGCATTGGAGAAATGAGTTCACTTAGTGTATATATCATCTCCAAGTTAGATTAGGGTGGGTACATGTGAAAATAACTCAGCACTCTGAGCATCTTTCAAATCTTAGTTTTATTTTTCTTTTAATTTCCATATCAGTATGTTTCAGAATTTAGTTTTAGCACAGTTCTGGTATCACCATTCAAGTTTTCAAGGTGCATTAGTATTTTCAACTATATGGATTGCAGTGGATAAGGTTAATTTTAGTTTCAGTTCAGATCTTAGTATGTTAATGAGCTAGCTGGCCAAGCATGTGGTCCATTTTATGAATCAAATTTAGGAGGAACAATCAACAAGTTTCCAGTCACTAACTTGCCTGACAGATCAAGATACAAGGATTAGGATTAGCCCAATGGATCAGGCCACTAGTCTGCGGTGTTCTTGACACCTCCTGAAGGAACTACCATCCCCAGCTAGAGCCACTGTTAGAACCTTGTAATTTAAAGTATCACAAGGTGACTGTATACTTTCTCTTCGAAATTTTTTCATATTGTAAATAGATTTCAATATTCAAATTTTTTTCCAAAATAAGAAACAAAGGAAGCAAAGGCAACAAAGAAGCATTTAAGACAGAGAAAGCAATAGAGAAGCAAATAAGGAAGAAAAAACAACAAAGGCAGAGTCGTGAATTTGTTGGGAAGATTTGTGAACATGATTGGGTCAATGATCTAAAAATGGGTTGGATAACTTGTTATGCTTTCCAAGGACCTCCCACTTAGTTAAACAAATAAAATATCTAGCTTGTACTTGACATTTTACGGAAATTATGCTTGAAAGAGGTATATGATTTTTAACTATTTAAGTGTATTAAGTCCATTTTTTCTTGCTAAAATTAAACATGTATAACATCAACATAATGCAACAATAAAACATCCATACATAACAAGAAAATTAATCTACGATTTCACCCGAATATCATGGGCTATGTCTCCTTGAGCTTTTTTCATCTTGACTTGGCTCTTTGGGATTATGGTAAAGTTTCTTTTACAATTTCCACACTTAAATCCAACGGTTACTAAGCTGAACCAAAGCGCTTAGAATACCATCTATATCCCTGTAATGGCTATCATCACTCTACAAATAGTTTTAGGCTCCCTTAGACTCGATTCCTTCTGTCAGTGCACTGAGCAACACTGAGCTTCTCCATGGCACTAACTACTTTAGAATTATTTTTATGTCCTTGAAACCTCACCTATTTTCTTCAGCACACATTAGAAACCAAAATTAGACTGATCATTTTCTCAAAACGAGCACTGCATCCCCAAACTAGGCCTTCCTCCACAATTTTCCCTAGGCTGCCCAAAACTTCCCTTCAACTTCTCAAGATCTAGAAGTCCTAAAATGGCTCCTAAAATTCCTTAATTGGATTAATAATTCCAAAAATAGTCAAGATAGACTATTGGTTTATTGAAAATGGCCTCCGACTGCTCTAGTTTCACCTCTAACATCTATTGGCACCCCTTGGCATTGGGGTCACTGAAAACTTATCTGATGGGTTATATAACTATAGAAGTCCTCAAAATCTTATAAAAACTCCTAAATTTGATTCATAATGCTCATTACAGTCATAAATGACTATTGGTTCACTTCATAAGGCCTCTAGCTACCCTGGCTAGGTCCCGAACTGCTGCTGGAAAAAGCTGGCACTGGTGGCCCCTAGAACTTCACTGAAGCATATCAGCTTTCAAAAGTCCTCTACAGGCTCTGAAAAACACACCATTATTTACATAACATTTGAAACATCCAAAATTGACTATTGGATTTCTGAATAATGCCTCTAGCTGCACTGGTTAGGCCTCAAACTGTTGTTGGCCCATGGTGGTCCTAGTGGTGCCTAGAACTTATCTGAAGCAAAAACCTGCTCAAAATTCCTCTTATGACTCTTCAACCCTCACCAATGAGTCTGGAATATTGGAGATAGTCAAATTTGACTATTGGCACTCCAAAATTGGTCGAATCTAGCTCTAGATAGAGCCAAAACAAGATTTTTCTAGTGTCGCTTGAAAAACTCCAATAAATGTAGAGTAACTACTGTTAAAATAGGAAATTTCCAAAATTTAGGGTGCCCGCCATCTTTCCTGCCAAGTCTGATAGTTAACAATAAATATGACCTTTTGGGGTGGCCACATGGACCCCAAACCCCGCGATCAAATTAACTATTTGAGTGAAACTAATGCCGCAAAATGTGGTTGCATTGTATTTAAACTGGAGTTTATGTGTTACCCATCTGTCGGCATGAAAACATTAACCACACAGGTATAAGGCCATGTGAATACCTTCGTAGTTTGGCTGGCGGAGATATCGGTTGACAATACCTGGCTATAGCCTTTGGACATGGGGTAAGGTCATATGGGGGTGGGGGGGGTGGGGGGGGCAACGGCGGCTGGCCCCTCTGCTCCCTCCAAGACAAGCTTGAACCAACTTTAAATACAAACCCTAAATTATAATGTTAAGAAACACTATGTAGTGGAGTCGGTTAGGCGCTTGTGTAGGCGGGCGAGAGGTCTCGTGTTCAATTCTCGTGTAGTCCCAAAAATTTTGGTAGACTGTTCCTGGGCCACTTGGTGACCTCCGGGCCTGCCACATGGCAACCTCTTATTGGTTCAAAATTCCAAAATTCAATCCAATTGCGCAGTAATATGATGCCACTTGGCATCTGCTGATTAGTCCATACGAAATATTTCAGGGAATATTTTGTGGAATATTTCGAGGAATATTCCAGCAATATTCCCTAGAATATTCTTTTTAAAATTTTTCCCAATTCAAGTCAAACTTGGTCAACGTCCATTTTTTACAGTTTATTGGACTTTTCAAACTACGATAACTTCTTCGTACAGTGTCTGTTTTTTGAACCATTCATGGCACCAGAATCAGGAAGACGAGATCTATCTAGTCGCTCAGGTTCAACACACTTCCAAACACTTTGAATTTTGAGCTATCACTTTGGTCCATTATCCAATTCTGATCAGTCAAGTCATGCATGTTTGGGTCGAGTCGTGAATGCTAAAGCTGGTCAAGTAGTGAACGAGTCAAAGTATTCCACCAACAAACTAAGAAACGAATGGTCATGGCCAAAGAAACAAAATTGGTAAACCACAACAAAGAGAAGTAAGGACCATTGGATCTCAGTTTCGATCAACGATGGATATTGAAACCCATCATCGCATTACAAACCCTTTTTCATTCCATTTCCCTTTAAAAACATTAAACTTCACCCTCTTTCTCCTTTTTTCTTTATATTCCTACTTTGCCTTTTTTCACCACTATATCATTGTTTTAACTCCACTTTCCCCATTTTCCCAATTGCAATTAAATTCGGGCCATTCTCCCAGACACATCACTCTTTCCCCCCACCCTCCATCGCAATATCACAACTTTACCGGTTTAACCACCATTTCACATCACAAATATTTTAACTTACCATTGGAAGTGCCTACAATGTATTTTGTTTTACTTGCGATGCGGTTGGCCCCACCACAACAACTCCACCCCGCACTTCAGGTCATTTGAAATACATTGATATATCATGACACCTCATAAAACTTTACCTTACCATAAAAACAATTTGCCGATGTAGTGGGCTCCATCTTGCCACATCATCCTCCAATCAGTGCACATCGCACTTTGTGGATTTTAGTGCTTACCTTATTTTCCCAAATTCTAAACTATGCGATGTACGATGCGGGTGGGTCCCTAATATGAAAATACTGTATTAGTTTGTTGTTCTAAGTGTCTTTTCAGTTACAAAACATGTACATATTTGTCTCCATTTGTTTGCTTAAGGATTGAGGAATTTAACCATGAAACATAGATGAATTTGTGAATTATAAGAATGAAAATAATCTTAAATAAAATTGAACATCAGTGTATAACAGAGAAATAAAACCACACAATATTTACACAGTAGGCATGAAGAAGCAGTTCACACCTTCTGGGCTACATCTACTGGTCCAGATCCCAATGGCATGTCCATCTTTCATTATACTCAAAAATTTTCAAATACATGTTTTTACAAACCTCCAATGGTTGTTTTCTCTGCACCAATGGCTCCAGAATGCTCAAATTAGTTTAGGTAGACTCTTTTTTCACCAAAATTGGTTGAAAATTGACCCTCCTGGCCTTTTTCCCAATAACACCTAAAAACACTACAGTAAATGCGGGGAACTGCACTTGTCTGCATTTAAATTTGGCAAAAAATCTGAGATTTAGTGGGTGCACTAAATTCCCACAAGAATAAACCATCGGATTTTAAATGTCAATGTTAAGGGGGAGGGGTTGGCCACATGCCAACCCCCAAACCCTGCGGTCACATTTAAATGGAGCGGAACTAACCCCACAACTGTAGTTATATGGTGGTGAACCGGAGTTTGGGTTAGTGTTAACACTTGACCGCACATAGAATCTTCAAAAAACTGTGACATGTGATCACATTAACTGATGGATGTTACAATAACATTCAAGCTTTAATGTCATGGTTTGTTAACAAATCATCTGGCCCCCGTTGGGGCCACCAGTGGTTCCCCCCCATATGTAATTTTTGTAAGGTTTAAATATTACCAACGCCCTATAGGGGTAAGAAAATTTGTGTAGCAGAGTTGGTGTATAGTTATGTGCGCATGTCGGAGGTCGTGGGGTCGAACCCCCCGGACCTCAATAAAATTTTGACATACCATACAAGGGACAAGAGACAGCCTCAGGGCTGGCCACATGTCACCCATTCATTGGCCCCAAAAATATAACATGTAATCCACATAAGAACGAGAATGTGTCACTTGGAGAAATATTATTGGCTTCAGAAAATGGAATATTCTTAAGAATATTCCCATTTTTGTTGACTGTACCTCTGCATGTTGATTGGACATCCCAATCAAACTTGTCACAATTTTAGTTGTTTGGGAAATCGAACAAAACACGATATCTCCCTCATATGACATCGGTTTTTCGAACCATTTCCGGTGTCAGATTCAGGAAGACGAGATCTACCCAGTCGCTCAGGTTCAGCATAGTTTCAAGCACTTTCAATTTTGAGCAAAATTTATGAACTCCTGATTAGTCCCTCTCCCTGCACTTCGCACTTCGCATGTTTTAGTATTTTACCTCCACCGTTTATAAATAAAATTTAAGATTTGTGATCTATGGGCTGCGGTCCAGTCCCACCTTTCCTCCACGTCACCCCCTTCTCCTCGTGCTTTGCACTTCGCATCTTTTAGAGTTTGCCTTTGTTGCTTAATGTTAAGATTTGTGATTTGCGGGTTGCGGTTTGATCCAACCTCACCTGCCAAGTCGCCTTCGTACTTCGCATCGCATCCTCGATTCCATTTCTTATAACTTAAATTGTAAAACATGCAATCTGTGATTTTCTATGGATGCGATAAATTTCATAACTGAAATCTACAAATTTTCAAGTCCGGATATATAGGTTTTTTATGATGTTTTGTTTTAAAAGGGTCAAGTCGGGTACATGAGGTTTGAACATCATTTTATGAAGAAATAAAGTTAAAAGCGGTCGAAAGGCCTGGGGTAGCAAAAATACACCGAGGGTCGAGTCAGGCAAGGCATTTTACCAAACTTGTTATGTTATAATGACATAAATGACTTCTGGTGGAAATAAGCCCCGACAAGGTGTGCAAGCACAGAAAGTCGAGTTGGGCGAAGGGAGTTCACACAAGACTATTATGGTATACCAGTAAGAAGAGGAAAAGGCAGTAGAACACATCACCACCACCACCAACCAATGAAAAGTGGCCAGCACTGCACAAATTTGATTAGCCAATGCCAGTTTTCTGAAGAGGAGGGCTAGATGTCAAATCCACCACTGGTTACCTCTTCATGACCAGAACAACCACCTCTAATTTTGTTCTTTGATCTTCCGAGGATCCATTGAAGCATTTGGATCTACAAAGATTTGCCTAAAATTAATTCCAAAGGCAGTTTTGTTGTCAGTGATGTCTGATCAAGCCCTGAATGGCCACACTTGTCCATTTTCTATTAAATTGTAATCAATGAAAGGTTGTCGAGTAAGAGAGGGAAATCGACTAAGTATTTGGATATTGTTATCCCCTGCATTGTAAGAACTACTATATTGGAGCATTGTAATTTTTGACCTGGACATCAATAGTCAAATACCGTTTACAGGATTCTTGAGCTGTGTAAAAATGGTGATATGCTACTTCTCTGTCTTAAATGTTTCTGTTGTTTTCCCTGTTATGCATTTTTCCATCTAATTGTAAATAAGAAATTTTAGATTAAGATTTGTTGTCGGAGCACCTTAAGTCTGGCTGCATTTACAATCATAATGTTTTATTCTGAAGTCTGATTAAAGAATTCTTAACTTCTCTTTAGTCATTACTGAACCTCACTATTTATTTCACCTCATAATTCATACAACACTAAAAGATCCATTTAGCACAGTTAGCTTGCCCTATGAGGCTCTTGAACATTGATGTGCCAATCCAGACTTTGACTCCATAGCCTAATGGAATATTCCCTATAGTCCTACTCATCGAACCAACAAAATCAATAAAAAACAACCAATACTACCATCACTATAGCTAGCATAATATTAGCATTTAGAGTTATCAAGTTAAATCATAAAATAGAGAGAGCCCTCTCGGAGTCCAAGAAGGCTAGGTCCTGGACTCCAAACTGGTTTGATGTTGTCATCTGTCATTTGTTCTTGCCAATCTTACAAATTACGGAGTGCTAACATGACATATATCAAAGAAATATTCCAAGAGGCCTAAGTTAGTCATTTTCAGTCTTTTTGAGCCCGGGAAGAGCCTACATCGAGGTTTTGGGGTGATCCATTTACTTAATTTTCTTTCATTTTCCTTCCTTACTCCAATGTAACGTCCTTGCTCTTGTAGTCACCATCTGTGATTACAAAAATAGTCTCACCTTAATTTGTGTTGGATGACTTGTGATTTGTACTGGTCGGTTTCTGATCATTTTTGTCCTTTCTTCCAGACTCAGACGGAGTAAGAGTCAAAGGGGAAGGACTTCAGCATTGGAGGAAGGAAGGAAAAGGAAGGAAAATAAATAAAATGGAAGTAAAGATCAAGCTAGGAATAGGCAGATCAAGTGACTACAACGAGATTACTTGTAGGTATCAAGTTGCATGTATGATTTCCTTGTTAGTTTTGGCATGCATGGTACATGAGTGTGTGTTTTTGGTTCTCTTGTTTCCATTGGCAAAGATTTTTCGAGGTGTGACAATCATTTTCAGTATTTCCTTTCCATTTCCTAATATCCATGGTGTGATGGGGTTCTTTTACTTGGTTGAGATGGATTTTCAGATGGTTTCGAAACTGGGTGTGGTGGTATAACAAAAAATTGCAAGGCCTAGGAATCCCTTAACTGGCAATGGCAGGATACATGATAAATACTAATAATGGATGAGTCTATGAATAAAATGAGGAGTGTGTATCTTCTGTATATACGACAGTTGTGCATATATGAAAGCTAAGAATATATAGAAAATATGTGCATATATAGAAGATACACATATATTAAAGTTGCACATATATGAAATATATGAACATATAGAGAAGCTTCACATATATGGAAGATATGCGCATATACATAAGATATGCGCATATATAGAAGTTGCAAATATACGGAATGATATGTGCATATACTAAAATTATGCATATATAGAAGATATGGGCATATACAGAAGAGATGTGCATATACAGAAGTTGCGCATATACAAAAAATATGTGCATATACAGAAGATTCGCATATACAAAATATGTGTGCATATCTCAATATATGCACAAATTCTGTATATGCTTATCTTCTGATATGCACATATCTTTCATATAGGCGCAACTTTTGTATATGGGTATATTATGTATATGCAGAAATTTTGTATATATGTGCATATCTTCCATATGTGTGCATCTATTGTATATGTACAACTTCTTGATATGCACATATACGGAAGTAGTGCATAAATGGAATTAGTGCATATATGAAAGTTGTGCATATACAAAAAAACATGTGCATATACGGAATATTTATATTCCAAAACCTCCACAACAAATGGTCTCCAAGGACAAATGGTATCTAGTCAAACTATTTTTTTCTCCAAATACATCTAAGGTACCATTTTTTTCATGAAACTTGTAGGTTCTTGTTTGGTAAATTAATTTTCTTTAATTTAATTCATTAATTGTCAACCAAGATTTGTGTAATTTTGAAATTTATGTGCACGATATATGTTAGGATTTATTTTGTAGATTAAGTGATTCTAAAAATGAAACTAATTCTAAACGTGGAGAATTGATTTTCATACAATTTGGATAATAACTACGAATGTGTTCTTTCAATCCAAAGTTATATTAAGTCCTGATTAACTAAATTGAACTTTTAAAATGGAAGATGTATCTAAATTACAGCAATCAAACTTGATTCTAACCGCATAAAAGGAAATTCTTGAAGGTCAAACTCAAAAGAAAACAACCTAATTCTACTAATGCAAAATTGAACACATTCTGCACTATTTTGCTGAAAGGAAATCTTAAGCTAATTTTGAATAAAGAAATTCTATATTAAATTCTTTGGAAATAAAATGATAGTGAAATCTAATTTCTACTTGCAAAAGATAAAATCATAACTTAATCTTTCCATAAATCTTGGTCGGCACTTTACATCTTCATGCTTGAAAGAGTTGAATCTAATAACATGGCCTCTACCTATATTAGAGATGGATAATATATTGAGTTCTATAGGAGGAAAATATTTATGAGATAAGGGATGATACTCAATATTCCATTCTTCAGAAATTGTCAGCTAGGAAAATCCTAAAGTAATGGGGATGACATATCCAATTCCAAACACCACGCCTTATACAATGGCTCTCTATGTGAGTAGAATATTAATATTTGGTAGCGTTGTTGAAATGAAATGCAAAAAAAAAATATAATGTAACAAAAGTTTCATAACCAGAAGAGATCATTTCTATTGCACTTAATTACTCAATATTGCACTAGAAGGTAAGAGAAGTGATATGCAAAGGAAAAAAAATGAGCACCTGAGGAATGGGACACCCTCATAGTAACAATGCCTATCCTCGGAAACAAATCACTGGAAACATGGTCCTCTTGTAATGTTCAGAGTAAAAGGCCTAAGGATTACTACTTTGCACTACCAATAATGTCTCCCTTGCTATATTGATAATTCATGTGTCTCAAAATATGTAATCAACCCATTATATGCTATTAAAGAGAATTCAATATCTTTTGAACAAGTGGAAATGGTTTTTATTGATAAGAATGATAACAATATTATAAAGTTGGCTTCGACACCAAATTTACAAAATTTTCTCAGAGGCATGGATTGACCTTACAAAAATCTTAACAAATTGAAAGACAATTTATTTATGTGATAAGATCAAGATAATTGAAAGACAAATTTTTGATGTGGTAAGATCAAGATAATCCTTTGAAGAAAAAAGCATGTATGTATTCTTTTCTTATAGAATCAATACAAACTTATGATAAGAAACAAGGTTTTGATATGATAGGGTCAACAAAACTAAAAGTCATAGAGAATACCTTTGGTTTCTTTTATAGACTCAAACAAACTCAAATATACTAACAAAATCTCTATTATCTCTCCCAATACAAACACATTTTCTCGTGTACTTTCAACTTTTTTCGATGTGTGTCTATTCAAAAATATGCAGAGCATATACTTGTTGGATGTGGAATTTAATTTTGCATCCAACAAGTATGTGCACTTGACATTTGAGTAAACCTATTAGGATATAAGCCAAAAATACAATTAAAAAAATAGTTTTATTTCTTTTCCTTTAAAGATTCACCACTCTTATTTTATTATTTTAAAGTTATTATTTGATTAATTTCCTTATGAGGCCCATTTTAGACCTCAAAATTTCCCAAATGATATAATGGTAAATATTTCCACCATATTGTAAACCTTACCCACCACTTCGACTCTTATGCATTCACTAGTCAAGCCATGGTCCTTAGGTCTATATTAGAACTATTTATAATACATTTCAAATGTTTACAGTATGCAATCATTATGTCTCACCCCACATGAAATTATTTTCATCTTACAAACCTCATCGCATAAATAATACATGATTTATCACATTATAATTTAGGCGTAAAAACTAGGATACTTATAACTTGGAAATACATTAATACTCGTCATACATATTTTTTCATTAAAGACACCAAGTGGCTTATTTCCATTACTTTTTCCATTGAAAAAAATTTAACACTCATCGTGCCCAAATTTACATTAAAGAAACCAAGTGACTTACTTACATTGTGTTTTCGACTACCAAATAAAATTTAACTTTGTCTGTAGTTTCAACAAATAATAAGACTGGAGCTTCATGCCTTGGCTTCATTGTTATTTATGATCCTCCCAAACCATCACCCTTAGCCATAAGTAACAATAATATGTGCTCACTAAACACATGGATTAGCACATAAGGAATTTGCATGTGATTTTCACACATAACTCCCTTTATATACATGTTAATCATTAGGTTTTCCAAGTATAAAATATTATCCAATGAGTTATGAATATCATTATAACATGATAACCACATACAACCAACCACATAACATTTTCAATCCACCACATCCTCTCTATTAATAAAATTTTCTTATCGATTACCTAGATCAAGTCAAGGTGATGTTACAGATGCATAACATCATAAACATAAGCAACATGTTTCAAACCCAACCACCATAAGTGTGTAATAAATCATGACACTCATGAAGCCAATTTTAAAAAATTAATGGATAAATGCACTAAAACAAACATAACCAACATTGCATACATCACACATTCTTAGGATTGCGATGCACACCAATTCAAGGCCCCTTAGTTACCTATCTCTAAAATAAATAACATAATGTTTTCTATGAATGGAAAGGTGTTGAAAATTAGGGAAATTTCCCACAATATTTAAGATTATAACTTGGACTAGGGACTTATTTCAATACTTTGTAATCATATTGATGTTACAAAAGAGCAGAGAAATATGAGCAACCCAATTTTTGAATAATTACGCCAATCATTGAATTATAATCCACACCTTCATTAAGACTCATGAGTGTTTATATTTATCTTCTCTATGTTATTTTATCGTTACCCATGTTCCATTTTTCCTGAGTACTCTAACCATATTCCCAGAATTTCTTACCCAGAACTAGAATCACTTTGGCCTCGTATCCTTCGACCTCCTCAAATGTGTGGTATGTTACGGAAGTCCAATATAAATAGGATCTATTGGTCAATGGTATATATTGGACATGGTGATGATGTCAAAAGAAAAATGGTTTGCCAAAGGAAATTTTATCAACAACCTCTATGATGGGAACTTTCTTTGTTAATTATTTTATTTATAATCATAATGCTTAAATGATTATTTTTATAAAAATGATTTTGTTATACATAACTCCCTTGGAAATATTAATTTTATCAATAATGTCGTCCTCCATGACCTCCTTCTCAATAATTAATAATATGCTCCTCCAGAACCTCTTTCTCAATAATTACTTTATTACTTGTTATTAATTATATTATCAAAAATTATCACATCAATATCATACTCTCAAAATTTTCATATCAATATCATACTCATTAAAGAATACCTTATCAAAAAAATACCAATAGAATCTATATATTCCATGCAATTAATCCCAATAAACTAGTCTAGATCCATCTTAACTCTGGATCTATCAAGTGCCATAAGGGATTAAATCTATCGAGCTAAAAACCACTTTTTTTAGTGCAAAACTTGAGGAAAGGTTTTCACTTTGAGATATTTGATCTCTCTCAAAACTTGATAGATCCAAAGTTAAGATGGATCTAGGGTTGTTTCAATCATGTGCGTCTAAGGAAAATATATCGAAGATATGATTAATTTTATAAATAATATGTAAATATATCTAATATTAATATAATAATTTCAAATATGCTAAATATGTCTGAGATTAACTTGGTCATTTAAATTTTAAATTTTCTTAGTTACCTCAGTTTGGTAAGATGATAAATATTTTTTATAACTTTAATGATGAAAAAGGATAAAATAAAAAATTTGAATGCAAAGTGATAATAATAATGTTGAATGATAGAAAATGTGAATAATAAGAATGTAGTCAATTACAAATAATATTCATTGTGGTCAATATTAATCTATTTTCTTCTACTATTCTTATTTTCACCCTTGTTATTTTTGTCATCTTTTCATATTGATTATATGAAAAGGACAATTGAAATCATAAACCATTTAAATCTTTAGCTCCAGATGTTGTAGTAAACATCATACCTTGTCTCTCTTTCTCTCCAATATTAATAGGTTGAATTATTATAACACAAAAATTAATGTACATTGTCAATAAATTTTTATGCCTACACTGAAATCAATGTACATTGTTACTAACACCAAAAAATCGTATAGGAAAAGACATAAAAAATGCCAAGCATAAGGTATAGATGAAGATTTTCAGAGAAGAAATACATTAGAGCACACTAAAATTTATGTTTTACCTAAGGTTTAGAAGGCAATTAAATGACAGCTGTTGGTCACTTTAATTGTTTTAACAATTCAAGCACCACATAAATTTTCAACTCGGGAAGGTCTGTTTATTCCAAAGACAATCACGCACTGGATATGCTCAATTCCAAAAGCAAAGAAATGTTGTAGTATTAATCACACAAATATCAATCATACAAATCATACTGTTCACACCTCACTTTAACAAAACTGAAGCCTACTTGTGTTATAGCAGAAACAATCTCTCTATTGCAGACCTTCATTAAAAGAATCCTAGAAAAAAAATAATGAAAGGAAATCACCCTGCAGGAAAGGAGATCAATCAACCATAACAGAGAACAGGACCCTATTCCTCCAACCAGGAATCTTCAGAACCTGTTGCCTGATATTAAACACACTGTAGAAAAATATCAATCCACAGAAAACAGGACCCTATTCCCTTGAACAGGAATCTTCAGCACCTGTTCCTGATGTCAATCTATCACACATTCATCTAATAAACAAATAATTGGAAATAAAGAAAATCTTAGCTTCTTAAGAATGAATGGTATAAAGCCAATGCAGTGTTAAAGAAAACAGAGTGCTTAATAAGAAACACAGAACTGTATAAATTCTTCAGCAAACAAGGTTAAATTAAGGTGAGAATAACATAAAAACGTAACAAACTACAGGAGCAATTGGGTGAATCTTGTGATGAAGGCGGGCCCTGTCCTTCTCACAAGATTCCCCAAGGAAAGAAATTAAATTGGAGCGCTCAAAATGGACTTTTATTCATATGTCAAGAAATGATACATTAAAACAGAGCAAAGGCTCTTTCCTGCTTCCAGAAAATGTACTCCCGCAGTTTCTAACCTCCCTTCTAATGATGATGTCTCCTCTTTTTAAAGAGGAGACATCTATTACAGTTACATCAGAGAAATCCTATTTTTATCCAAATCTAATCTCTTGTTTTAATACAGGTTATTTTCTGTTCTTCCATCCTGGAATGCTGTTACAAATAAGTACAAAAACACTAGCTTCAAAACGATCCGTGTAACAGCTTCCCTTGCTCGTCTTCATCCTGCTGTCATTATTCTTAAAATACACTTGAGGATCGCAAATCATGAGCTGTCTTAGCTACGGGATTTGCGTGTCTGTTGACTGTTTCAGAAACGGGTTCGGTTGTTTCAGCAACGCGATCCTTTTCATGAATTATCTACGATCCTTTAGACTTGTCTTAGCGACTATCTATCTTCGATTAATGATTAAATATAAAAGTAATATGGAATTATATGCAAAACAAATTAAATACATAGTAAAGAGAAGGATTTCATATACCTTTGGGTAAAATGGATGGAAATGCTAATGTAACCTTTCAAATATGGACTATAAAGAGTAAAGTGGTGTCAAAATGTGTGGTCAAAATGGTACATTGTGAGGTCCTAACATCCCCCCAGCTGAAAGGGTTGCATGTCCTCAGGCAACTGTGACTCTGAATCAGAGTTTGAGTACTGACTCTTTGCATGGAAGTTACTCAAGCAATAACTATGGAAGGTGGCCTCTGTCGAAGATCTGAATCCCTGCTTACTTTGCAGTTTCTGCCATGCTGTTGCCTCGTCTCTGTTAGCCAATCTGTAATGAGGCTGATATCGTTTTGCTGGCATCCATAAGATAGGGAAGTGAAAATGATAACCAATCCAATTCTCGGTGCATTGCTGAATGCATCTGATATAGTTCGGTATTCTGGATAGTGCAGTTTGAAGGTTATCAGGGCTAAAGGGATTATACTCTTGTCTTTCTTTACAGGATTGTTGCCAGAACATGATGTTTGCCTTCAAAGCAGCAGTCTCTTTAACCTTAATTAACTGATGACAATCTCGGACTACTAAGGATTGCAATTGCTGTATGTACCTACTCATTCCTAGCTTCTGCAAAAACTGACGATATTCTGCTACAAAAATGGTTGAGTTTGAAGGTTCCGGCCTTATCCAGTGGAGGCGATTATCCTCATTGTGCCTACTCGCGATAAAAGAGGTTTTCCATGTGATTTGATTGGCAAGAAAGGAAACAAATGCCCTAATCTGTATATCACCAACAATAGGATTCAAGTTGACTTGTCTGTTTTCAGGCATAGCCTCATTATGAAGATAAAGTTCATATAATATATGTTGATCACTAGCGAAGGCCTTAGCAAATGTTTTGAAAAATTGTTCTGCTGTGAGCAACTCATGAGGTGTCCCGTCCTTAATTGCTTTCAACTGAAAATAAACAAGGCGTTTAGAAAGAAACAGAGAATAATTCAAAGAAGGTTTCCTGGTAGCTAACAATTTTTGTACTAATGAAAACATCAGGACCAGTTTGTCTTTTAACTCCTTGTTTCTTTCCTGGAATCCTTAAGTTGCTGAAGTGTCTGCTCCTAGTTATCCCAGTTGGAATACATCTGATTCTGCCAGGCCAACTTATGCTGTTGTAACATTTTATCTTGATCAATAGCATACTGGTTCTTCCACTCATTCATTATTTCCAACTCTTTCCATGGTGGATTTTGTGTTCCAGCATTATAAGTACTGGGCTGAGGCATAATTTGAGTAGCTGAGTTAACTAATACAGGGCAGGATATATGTGGCTTGGTTTCTTTCTCCAGAATTTTTGAGGGCCCTACTGGTTCTTGTGTGGCAGTAGGGCGTTCTTCTTTGACTGCAACTGATGTGGATGCCTCAGGCACTGGGACTTTAACTATTTTGTATCTGGCCTGTTGGTAGATGTTTCCACATTCATGGCACATATATTCTTTACATGGGTCATTCTTTTGTGCTGATGCTTTATGTGCCAACATGTAGAGATTTAGTTCTTTATCAAAGGCTTCTCTTGCCGTTACCAAATATTTTTTGTAGGCCTCTAATTTTGACTTTAAAAAATCATTTTCTTCTAATAAAGATGCCATGGTGAGTGAACCCTGTGTGTTGGTTGCTTTTGCTAGAGTTGATTGCTGTTCTGTAGCTGTAGCTGGTTCTTGTGTTTTAGATACAGCTGGTTTCCTTATATTATCATGCTGGATGTTTGATTTTTTCACTTCAGCAGCTGGTTCTTCTATTTTAGCTGCTAAGTGAGTAACTGGTTCTTGTGGAGCAGTTACCTTTTGAGTAGAAAATGATGTCATATTACCGTGGGCATCTAGTTCTTGTGGAGCCGTGCCACATGACAAGACGGGTAATGATTCAGGAATTTGGAATGGTGATGACGACTGAAGTTTTAGCAAGATAGCTGCAGGGTCAGGGGAAATGGGAATGACTTCAGATTCAACAGTCGTTTTCATTTTTCTCCTAGGTAGGAAAGCGGAAAAAGGAGTGACTTTCTTTTTCTTTTTATGAGAAGATTCTTTCTAGGAGAAGGGCTATCAGAAGAGGTGACAGCTTGAGATGTAGCCCTTGTTTGCCTTTTTGAGACAGAGACTGTTGCAATTCGTCTCTTTCTTTTTGAGTAGGGTGTGATGGGGGTGTTTCAGCTTGAGAGTAATTGCTAGGGATGTGGACAGTGGGATGGGATGACTCTGCTAAATGGGATGGACTTGGCGATGGGTCAACTGGTTCTGAAGATGGAATCAATGGAGGATCAGGAATATCTTCCAGTTGCTGTTCATAAGAGCTTTCGGGGATTTCTTGGGGAATTTCAGGGGCCTGATTGAGAAGTAAGGGTAGGTTATTTAAAGGGGGGTTTTGCTAGGAAAAACCCCTCTAAATTAATAATTGACACAGGCAATGATGGGTAAGGGACAGTAATGGTAATTTTACCTGTCTACAGTAATATGACATATTTTTAATACATCCAAGCAAATAATAAGGAATGTTGACTAGTCGACCATGCTGCAAATGACTCATTAAAACAAAATCATGTTGATAAACTACCTGGTAGTGCCCCTCGCAAGTTAAATAGTGCTTAACAAATTCAGCTACCTTTGGCCATGGAGGAGGTAATGAATGCAAACCTATGCCACGACCTTTAATCTCAACCTGTTCATCCGGCAGAAGGAATTCCTGTTGTACGTTTAGGATGACTTGTTTCCTGCTAAACCACCGAGCACCTGTGACCGGAAATCCTGAAACTTGTGCTATATCTTCTTCTATGACCGAAATTTGGACCCCTTGGACTATGGAGTGATTCTCCTGAAAATTCTGCGCAAACTCTAAAACTTGCTGAGGATCAAATTCTCTGAGCTTCTCGAAATATGTAATCCATCCTGCCTGCTAAAAGATTTGGTAAGCGTCCGGAAATAATTCGAGAAGAGCCATCGAGCCAGGTTCATGTCTGATAGTCGGGCCTCCCATAGCTACTAACTTGAGTCAAATGCAAAGGCGCGAAGAGAAAAAACACCAGACTTGATTAGAGTAATTGTTTACGTCTAAGAACATGGTGTATTGGCCGAAATAATGGGTATAAAGAATGGCGGTGATTTTCATGGGGTGAAATGATGATTTTTATTTTCAAAATCCCCCCCCCCCCCCCTACGTGCGGTGAAATGATGGTCTTGAATGTACGGGGGATATAATCATGATGGAAAAGATATTCTCTTTATACTATGATTTAACTGTATTACATAAAAATCTTCTTACCTTATATTTACCTCTGTTTTAAAATTCAAAGTATAGAGTGCTCGTTCATAGTGGCTTAATACTGATGGAAGAATCTTTAGATTTCTCTAAAATGTAGAAATAGGAGCATATTGGAGTCTGCTCAATACTGGATAATATTCACCCAAGGGATCTGAAGAATAAAAGTAGGGTACTGGAAAACTTGTGTAGCAGAGGAAAGGAATGGTGTTTTAGCAATGGAAAAATAGATGACAGGTTGTTGAAAGTGGTGTTTCAACAATGGAAAAATGAATGACATGTTGCTGAAAGTGGTGTTTCAGCAATGGAAAAATAAGGAAAATGGAATGTAATGGTTTAGTGCTAAGAAAATTGGGGAAGTACTTGCTGAGGAATTATTTCAGCAGTAGGGAACATGAAATGCTAGCTGAAAGATGGTGTTTCAGGAGTGGGTATGATAGGAAAAATAGGAAAAAAGAGAGGAAAATATGGAGTAAGGGGACAAGTGATAAAAGAGACATTGTTGGGAAATGAGGAAATGAATTGAGATGAGGGAAACAAAGCTTCTCTGATTGAAGCTTTAGATCTTCTTGTGATGAAACTGTCCTCCTTAGTGAGTTCTTCCTTAATCTGAAAAATAAAATTGTAACATGCCAAACCTTGACAGGGATTATTAGTTTTAAATCTAATCTAATACTAGAAATATAGTGCAGAAAATTAAATGCTGTGAGGAGCAGAGGACTCCCCTAGAAAAAGATAATGTGTATCAGTCATGCAAGCAGCCTTAAAATCTTCTTTAGAAATAGGGCATTGGTACAAGCGAAGCCTATGACCATTTACTAGTAGAGGTGTTTTAGAATCATCAATTGTTACAAGTCTTATTGTTCCATTGGGAAAAACAACATCTACTTCATACGGTCCAAGCCATCTTGTTCGTAACTTACCTTGAAAGTTTTCAAACCGAGAGTCATACAATAGGGCCCAATTACCTTTTTGGAACTGCTTGTGCTTGATAATTTTATCATGCCACTTCATTCTTTGTTGTTGAATCATGGTTGTCTGGTGAATGGCATCTAATCTCTTTTCATCCAATTCAAGAAGCTGTTGCAACCTAGCTGTCTGCACATCAGTCAAATCAAGGTTAACAACTAAAGCAGTTCTTAGAGTTTTGATTTCAAATTCCATAGCAAAACAACACTTTTACCATAAACCAACTCATAGGGAGAAAATCCTGTAGTATTTCTCCAGGTGGTTCTATAAGCCCATAGTGCTTCAGGGAGCCTTTGAGACCAATCCTTCGGGTTATCCTTCACTGTTTTAGTTAGAATGGCTTCTATTACTTTATTTGTGCTTTCCACTTGCCCATTGGCCTAGGGATGATATGGTGTAGTCATTCTATGATGAATATGATATTTCTGAAGGGTATATTTAAAACCATGAGAAGTGAAGGGAGGTCCTCCATCTGTAACCAGTTCTCTAGGAGTTCCAAATCTAACAAATATCTCCTCAAATAAGAAAGCTAGGATAGCTTCTTCATTGGCTCTAATAAGTGCTTTGGCCTCCACCCATTTAGTCATATAATCCATAGAAACTAATATATAGTTTCTTTGATTGGATGGAGGATTAATGGGTCCTATGAAATCTAAGGCCCATCTTTCAAATGGTTCAAGTACTACCTGGGGGTTTAATGGCATTTGATCTCTATGATTGGGTTGACCCATTCGCTGACAGTTGTCACAAGCCCGCACATATTTCTTTGCGTCTTTAAACAATGAGGGCCAATAGTAACCCATCCTCAAAATTTTGTGTGTTGTTCTTTTATCAGCAAAATTCCCTCCATAGGGGCCATCATGACAAGATTTTAATATGTCGTACACTTCATCCTCTCTGATGCATCTTCGAATTTCCTGATCAAGCCCTGTGTAGAAAAGACACCCACTTATCCAGCTATACCTGGCACTTTGTTGAACAATTCTTGTTTTTTCCCTATATGACAGGTGTGATGGTAACTTTCCTGCAACCAAATAATTGGCAATGTCTGCATACCAAGGAGAGTGAGCAGATACTGCAAATAAATACTCATCAGGAAAGGAATCATCTACTGGAATATTATTATCAGTTTTTAACCGTGAAAGGAAATCAGCCACAACATTTTCTTTACCTGGCCGATCTACAATTGTAATATCAAATTCTTGCAGTAACAATAACCATCTGGTAACTCGTGCATTTGTGACAGATTTGTTCATTAAATACTTAATAATCGAGTGATCAGTGTGGACAAAAGTAGGATAACCAGTGATGTAATGTCGAAATTTATTAATGTCATGAATTACTGCAAGAAATTCCTTTTTGGTAACTGTATAATTAAGCTCAGCAGGGGTCATGTTCTTACTGATAAAATAGATAGCATAAGGAATATTATTCTCTTCTTGTCCCAAGACAGCTCCAATTGCAGTGTCTGAAGCATCAGAAGATATATGAAAGGGGAGTGCCCAATCAGGTCCTCTCAAAATAGGAGCAATAGATAACTCATGCTTGAGTTCTACAAAGGCTTTTTGACAAAGATTAGTCCACTTAAATTTAGCATTTTTCGTGAGCAACACAAATAAAGGAGAAGCTATCTTAGAAAAGTTTTTAATAAATCTCCTGTAATATCCAGCATGTCCTAGAAAACTTCTCACATCAGTTTGTGTTTTAGGAACAGGAAGATTCTGAATAACCTGTATTTTGGATGGGTCTACCTAAATGCCTTGAGATGAAATAAAATGTCCAAGCGCTACTCCTTCACTCATCATCATATGACATTTTTCCGTACTTAGGGAGAGGTGAGCTTGTATACAACGTTTAAGTACATTCTCAATATTTTGTAATGCATCTTCAAAAGACACACCATAAGGAGTAAAATCATCCATAAATATTTCCATAAAGTCATTCAGCATATCAGAAAAGATTCCTATAACAGCCCTCTGAAAAGTTGCTGGTGTGTTACATAGTCCAAATGGAAGAAATCTATAGGCAAAAGTTCCCCAAGGACTAGTAAAAGTGGTCTTGTCTTGGTCTTGGGGTGCAATTCTAATTTGGTTATACCCGCTGAATCCATCTAAAAAGGAAAAGAATTTCTTTCCTGACAGACTATCCAACACCTGATCAATGAATGGTAAAGGAAAGTGGTCCTTTTGAGTAGCTTTGTTTAAGGCTCTGTAATCAACACACACTCTACATTTCCCGTTTTTCTTAGTGACAATTACTAATGGGGAAACCCATTCACTGTCAAATATGGGGTATATAAATCCTGCATTAAGCAATTTCTAAAGTTCTTCTTTAACAATATCTCTTAAATTAGGGTTCATTCGTCTTTGGGGTTGACACACTGGTCGGCAACCTTCTTTAATATAAATTCGGTGAGTACATAATTCAGGAGAGATTCCCTTCATATCCGTGTAATCCCATGTAAATGCTTCCTTATTTTCAAGTAATAACTTCATTAACTATTGTGTTTCGCAACTGTTAGATCAGGATTTATATTTAATTTTTTGCCAGGTTCGATTTCCACAGTTATGCTTTTAGAGGAGATGGTGGTTAATGTATGAAATAAATCTTCAGATTCAATATTTTCCTGGGTATCCGTTTCGAAAAGTGCAGTCAATTGATTGTGTGTTTCATAAATTACAGAGGAAGGTTCGCAAATAAAATTATTAATTATTTCATCCTCTGTGCTGTCTTTAAGAGTTAAGGCTTGTCTGATAGTTAAAATAGGTTGAATAGCATTATCATCATAATCCATCCACACAGAAGTTTCATTATTAATTATGGGAGTAGCATGAGGATAAAGAGTAAGCTGTTTAGTTTCATAACCATTATAAATTGTCATTGAACCGGATTTGCAGCTGATAAAGGCATCGACTGTGGCTAGCCATGGCCTTCCTAGAATTAAAGGGTGTCCCCCCAACTTTGCTTTAGTTTCTAATACCATGAAATCAGTTGGGTAATTCCAGGATTCAACCGAGATAACTAGATCTTCAAAAACTCCCTTTGGTTTAATTGTAGAATAGTCAGCTAACTCTAGGATGGTTGGTGTATCTCTAATTGTGTTATTCAGTTGTAACAACTGTGAAGTTTCGAGAGTCATAATGTTTATTGCAACACCTAAATCTACTAGAACTTGAGGAATTATTGTTTTTCCAATTTGAACTGTCACAGTAGGATGGTCGGGGTCACCATATTTCACATGAGGGTTTTCCCGGACATTAATGCAGATAGATCCCCCATAACATGAACTGTAAGGGGGTCTTTAGTCTTCCTACCAGGCTTCTTAACACAAATTTCCCTCATAGTTCTGGCATAAATTGGTACATCTCTTAGTGCCTGTAAAAGTGGAATTTTAACATACAAGTTTTGCAATTCCCTTAAAAGATTAAAAGCAGGTGTTTCAGGTGTTTTAGTTAAAACTAAACGCTCGGGGAATGGTGGCCTTGTTATTTCAACACCCTTGTTAGAGGGTGGTTGTGCTTTTCTATGTTTCTCAATTTCATCTTTATCAGAATCAGAATAGGTTATATCATCTATGATAGGTTCTACTATTTTCCCAGATCTTAAATGAATATCATTACATTGAATAGTAGAAAATGTAGGTTGATTCTGAATATCAATGACTTGCACAACTTTATTATTGGGGTTAGGATTTGGTTTCACAGGTAGCTGGGGTCTCATTTGATTATTTGATGGAGCTCCTGATGGTAGAGGCAGTGGTTGTTGAAATTGAGGGAATTGATTTGGATACGAGAGTTGTTGGCTTCTCCAATTTGAATTCCATGGATTAAAAGAAGATGGTTGTTGTGGGGGCCAAGGAGTCCACATTTCAGGATGAACAAAGGGAGGGTTATTTTGTTGCATGGGTGGGTAGTTCATCTGATTAAAGGGTGGGTATTGCATTTGGTTAAAGGGAGGGTAATTTTTCTGAATGAAAGAAGGATAATTATTCCAACAACTAAAAGATGTAAATGGCATGCTAGAATTCATACCTTGTCCTCTTGGTTGCCATTGTCTTATTTGTCTTAAGAGATAAACCGCTTCAGCTTCTTCTTCCATTGGCTGCAGTGCTGCCTTTATTCCCGGTAAAGAGGGACATTGTTGCGTTTCATGATATTTCTCACAAAGGGTGCAGATTGATATCTTGTCCGATGGGAATTCCTTTAGTGGATGTTTATTTCTGCATTTAGGGCAAAAGACAGCCAGAGCTGCTTCTGCTTCAGCCTGCTTCTTTTTAACCTCCAAGGTATCAATTTTTGAAGCAAAAGAACTTAACATTTCAGTTTTAAATTCTTCAAGTAAATTACCTATTTCAGCTCTTGTTGCTCCCCCACTGGCTGATTTCTGAACTCTTGAATAAGTGGAATCTCTATTACTTGCTCTGTTCCTTGCAGCTCCTCTTGAACATCTTTTACAGATTTCAACAATCTCATCATATGATTCTTTACATATATCTCCTTTACCAAGCATGTTTAGCATGTCTAAACAATCGTCCCTTAATCCTCTAAGTAATATTGTTTTACGAATTTCTTTACTTACATTCGGATGATCAGATATCTATAGATTATACTGCAGTCTTTCCACATAGTCCTCCAAATTATCGTCCACCTTTTGTGCCATGTTAAATAATTCCTCCCTCTTTTCTCTTGTCCGACAATAATCTTGATATTTAAGAAAAAATTTCTATTTCATCTGCTCCCATGTTGTAATTACCTGGCTTCCGAGGCTCATGAACCATCTTAACGCATTTCCCTTTAATGTTGCTGGAAACAGTTTCAATTTCTGAGCATTAGTAACATAATCATAACTTCTACATAATATATCGAATTCAAAAAGAAATTCATCCAAATCTTCAGAGGATAACCCATGGAAGTTGGGTAAAGATGACAATGGAATATTCTTCATAGGGGTTGTTCCTCTAGGGAGATCACTGATAGGAAATCCCAAGGTAGAGAGACAATTTTCATCCCTTCCTTCTCCTTCAGGATCTACACGTCCTCCACCAAAGAATTCTTCATTGTTTCCTTCCATTGCTTGATCTCCTACTGCACTTGCTCGATCCTCAAAATCTTCTACTGGCTCCTCAATGTTTTCCATTGTTTCCTTAGCACTTTCTCCTGATTCTTCAGTTCTGATTACTGGTTCTTTAATATCTGATACTGGTTCCTCTATGTTTTCAGGGCTCACAACTTCTTCTGTTTTGTAGTCTGATTTAGGGGAGAGTTGAGGCTTTGGTCTTCGAGAGCTTAACCTCTGTGACGATTCAGCTTTTGATACAATTTCGTCAATAAAAGTTTTTCTTCCTCCCCTTCCTTTGCCATTGCCACCTGTAGGGTTAGTTTTCTTCTGGGTTCCGCTTCCTCTCATACAATCTGCACATCTAGAAAGAAAACATTAATGCTTTTGAAATCTATAATTGCCTTCCCCGGCAACGGTGCCAAAATGTTGGTCGCTTTAATTGTTTTAACAATTCAAGCACCACATAAATTGTCAACCCGGGAAGGTCTGTTTATTCCAAAGACAATCACACACTGGATATGCTCAATTCCAAAAGCAAAGAAATGTTGTACTATTAATCACACAAATATCAATCATACAAATTAGACTGTTCACACCTCACTTTAACAAAGCTGAAGCCTACTTGTGTTATAGCAGAAACAATCTCTCTATTGTAGACCTTCATTAAAAGAATCCTAGAAAAAAAATAATGAAAGGAAATCACCCTGCAGGAAAGGAGATCTATCAACCATAACAGAGAACAGGACCCTATTCCTCCAACCAGGAATCTTCAGCACCTGTTGCCTGATATTAAACACACTGTAGAAAAAGATCAATCCACAGAAAATAGGACCATATCCCCTTGAACAGGAATATTCAGCACCTGTTCCTAATGTCAATCTATCACACATTCATCTAATAAAAAAATAACTGGAAATAAAGAAACTCTCAGCTTCTTAAGGATGAATGGTATAAAGCCAATGCAGTGTTAAAGAAAACAAAGTGCTTAATAAGAAACACAGAACTGTATAAATTCTTCAGCAAACAAGGTTAAATTAAGGTGCGAATAACATAAAAAGGTAACAAACTACAGCAGCAATTGGGTGAATCTTGTGATGAAGGAGGGCCCTGTCCTTCTCAAAAGATTCCCCAAGGAAAGAAATTAAATTGGAGCGCTCAAAATGGACTTTTATTCATCTGTCAAGAAATGATACACTACAACAGAGCAAAGGCTCTTTCTTGCTTCCAGAAAATGTACTCCCGCAGTTTCTAACCTCCCTTCTAATGATGATGTCTCCTCTTTTTAAAGAGGAGACATCTATTACAGTTACATCAGAGAAATCCTATTTTTATCCAAATCTAATCTCTTGTTTTAATACAGGGTCTTTTCTGTTCTTCCATCCTGGAATGCTGTTACAAATAAGTACAAAAACACTAGCTTCAAAATGGTTCGTGTAACAACTTTCCTTTCTCGTCTTCATCTTGTTGTCATTATTCTTAAAATACACTTGAGGATCGCAAATCACGAGCTATCTTAGCTACGGGATTTGCATGTCTGTTGACTCTTTCAGCAACGGGTTCAGCTGTTTCAGCAATGCGATCCTTTTCATGAATTATCTGCGATCCTTTAGACTTGTCTTAGCAACTATCTATCTTCGATTAATGATTAAATATAAAAGTAATATGGAATTATATGCAAAACAAATTAAATACATAGTAAAGAGAAGGATTTCATATACCTTTGGAGGAAATGGATGGAAATGCTAATGTAACCTTTTAAATATGGACTATAAAGAGTAAAGTGGTGTCAAAATGTGTGGTCAAAATGGTACATTGTAAGGTCCTAACAACAGTGCACCTACATCAAAGGAATTTTGCACACAACGCGGCTATTCCTTCGATAGCCACGAGTTCTAAAGATGGCAAAATTTCACCATCTGGGACCACTTGGAACGCTTGGTTAAGATGATTCTCTACCCAATACTATCAAGGAAAGTCAGATTTGAGCCACCTTAAGGAGTAAATGTAGCCCACAAAGGAATCCATTCTCCACTCTTGTGTCACTATCCATCTTGGGCCAAGAGAAGAGGAAGGAATTAAAAAAATGTCTATATAAGCCAGCCTTTGGAAGAATAATATGAGACACATTGTTAAATTGGAAAAATTGCTTCGTAGAAAACCAGCTTTCATAGTCCAGCATCAAAGGGATTAGAAGGACTCATATGTTGGCCAACCAACATCTCAGTTCAAGAGAGAGAGGTTCACCAGTTGATCTTGATCTACCCTCCTTTAAGAGAGGGAAGAGATGCTTGCAGGAACTTGAGGGAAGTAGACCTCCTTGTTTTCAATATTTGAGCTCCATAGCTCAAAGGACCCTCTTCAATTGTTTAGCATTGTATCTTTCTTACCACCAACACCTAATAAAGGGAGAACTCTCCACTTGTGTTATTAGGATGTTTTCTCCATCGAGCTTTTGTAATTTGTATCTTGTGTTTTTATTTGTTCTTAGTGTTGTATGCTTAGTTTTCCCTCAAACTTAGTTTACACTGTGTCGAATCTATTCCACTAATGGTAAGAAATCATTTTACTCCGTGACCTTGTGCAGGCAGCAGCCAACTTGCTAAAGAAGTGTATTTCATACGCCCTTGCGCCAAATACACTACCAGAATTGTCAATAATTTTGTATGCCTACACTGAAATCAATGCACACTATTAATCCAATCACTTTATAATTAATGTACCATCATACATCCAATTACATCAAATAATACGTCAACATCTACATTGAAATCAATTCATCTAATGAAAGCAATAAAATAAGATTCGAAAACAAATTCTACACTAAAATCAGTGCATCTAATGCAAGTAATCAAATATGGTTAGAAATAAACTTCTACATTGAAATCAATGAATCTAGTGCACAAAAGAAAATAGGATTAGAAACCAACATCTACATTGAAATTAATGCATTTAGTGCCAACAATCAAATAGTATTAGAAATCACCATCTACACTGAAATCAATGAATTTAGTGAAAGAAATCAAATAGGATTAGAAATCATTTAAATTGAAATCAATGTATCTAGTGAAATAAATCAGATGAGATTATAAAAAAAAAATACATTGAAATCAATGCATCTAATGCAAGAAATAAAATAGGATTATTAATCAACATCTACACTCAAATCAATGCATCTAGTGCAAGTAAGAAAATAATATTTGAAACCAACATCTACATTGAAATCAATGCATTTAGTGCAAGCAATAAAATAGGATTAAAAATATCCACCTACACTGAAATCAATGCATTTAGTACAAGCAATAAAATAGGAAGTGAAAGCAATCGGTAAAAAAAGAATAAACTAATTCGATGGATCCGAAAGACACTCTACAAATCATTAATCGCAGAAGTCTCAAATCTGAAATCAAATATAATTAGAAATCAACATCTGCATTGAAATCTATGCATATAGTGCAAGAAATAAAATAGCATTAGAAATCACCATCTACACTGAAATAAATGTGTTTAGAACAAGCAATCAAATAAGATTATAAATCATCTACATTGAAATAAATTCATCTAGTGCAAGCAATCAAATATCATGAGAAATCAATATATACACTAAAATCAATGCATCCAGGGAAAGCAATCAAATAGGATTATAAATCACCATATACACTAAACTAAATGCATCTAATGCAAGAAATATTCTTCACTCTCCCCCCTCCCTCTCCCCCCTCCATCTATATATATATATATATATCTCCCTCCATCTATCCTTCTTTGTCTCTCTATCTCACCCCCCCAAACACACACATTCCCTCACTCCATATCTATCAATCTCTCTTTCCCTCCCTCTCTCCAATCTCTCTCTTATAACCTCTCTTCACCTTCCATATATATCTCTATCTTCCACTTCTCTCCTTTTCCCCGCTTCTATCTATGTTTCCTCCTATTGTCCTCTATCCCTCTCTCTCCATCTTCCTTATCACTCCCTCTCTCTCTCTCTCCATATTCCTTATCACTCCCTCTCTCTCTCTCTCCATCTTCCTTAACACTCCATCTCTCTCTCTCCACCTTTCTCTCTCTATTTATTTATTCTTACCTCCATCTATCTCCCCCTCTAACTCCATCTATCTTTCCTCCCCTGTCTCCACTTTCTCACATCCTCTCTCTTCCTTTCTCTCTCTCTCTCTCTCTCTCTCTCTCTCTTCACCATCCAAATCTATTACTATATCCCTCCCTCTCTCCTTCTTTCTCCTTCTCTTACCCCTTCTCTCCATCTATCCTTATTTGTCTCTTTCTCTCACCCCCAAACATACACACACTCTCTCCATCTCTCCCTTGTCACTCTCTCTGTCTCTCCACTTCTCACTCTCTATGTCTTTTTTCTTCCTTCCATCTCTATATCCCTCCCTCTCTCTTCCTCTCTCTCCCTTTCTCTCCTACCCCCTCTCTCTTCCCCCATCTCTCTCTCTCTCTCTCTCTCTCTCTCTTCAATCCTCTCACTATCTCCCTCCCTCTCTCCTTCTCTCTCCCCCCCTCCATATTTGTGTCTCCCTCTCTTACCCTTCTTTACCTCTCACACCCCTCTCCCTCTCTCTCTCTTCATTCCTCCTCTCCCCTCCCCTTCTGTTTATCTCCATCTCTCCCTTGTCACTCCCCTTATCTCTCCACCTCTATCACTATGTCTTTGTTCATCCCCCCATATATGTCTAGAGTTAATATATATTATAATATAATAAAATTAATATTGTATTAATCCAAAGGTATTAAATTTAATAATATTAATAGTATAATATATTAATATGAATATTAAATTTAATATTAATATTAATATTAATATTTAAATATTAATATTAAGGTTAATGATGCTTTTTTTGCAAGGTGTTAATAGTAATTTGGCCCATGCTATTTGGCCCATAGAATTCACCTGAATAAAACCTCTTTTTTGAGTGTCCACCATAGAGTAAATATGAAGAAAAAAAATTATTTATTTACCATACCTATAGTTTATTTATATTTGTATTTATTTAGCATACTTCTCGAGTAAATGTAAAAATATGTTTTATTTATTTACCATAAGTTGGATTTATTTATATTTGTATTTATTTACCATAAATATTTTTCGAATATGAAGTAAGTATAAAAAGAGGTTTTATTTATTTACCATATCTCCAATTTATTTATATTTTTATTAATTTACCATACCTATTTTTTAAGCAGAATCGTAGTTAAGAGGTAGGTATAATTATTATAAATATATTGATTATAATTGAGTAGACACTTCAAATATTTACTCACATTATATCTACACATGTGCCTTATACTCAAACATTTGAAATTTTTATTTACATTACATTTCTTACTTTACATCTCCACATGTGCCCTATATTAAGCTATAGAGTACCTCTCGACCCAATAACTTACTACCATATTGTAATATACAAAATCTTATCTTAAAAAAACTAAAAATAAGATTAAATCGCTGATGAGTGAAACAAAATGCCTTATGGAAGTTTTACGAACGAGAAAATAAATTAAGTAAACTTGACTCCACAATTAAAGCCTGGTTAATTATTTGTTTTATGATTAACCATATAAGTAGGTCCTTTTTAATAACTAAAGTTTTAATTATTAATTTTAAAATTAATCATATAAATAGGCTGCTTTTAATAGCCAAAGTTCTTGGTTGAATGTTATGTAATATCGATGTAGCTTATTTCAAAACATGATATACTAGAAAGATGTTTAATACGGTTGTAAAGTAGTTGTAAAGTATTTTGTTAAGTCATCTTTTGATCATATTTTTATGTTGTGTTTGGCGTGTATAATGCATTTAAAGATTATAGCGAAGACTATAAACTAAAACAATTAATATAAAATATAATTATGATCATTTCCTCATTATTCAAAACCTGGTTTTTAGACTCGGCCAAAATTTCAACGATTTACATTTTACATAGTGTTTACACCACACTAAAAATATTTAATATTTGAAAGCCATAATGAAGTTTAAATAGATTATAGGATGAATGAAAAACACAAACTCTAGATGTGGAAAATGCTGCCATCTTCTCGATAATACAACTTTTATTGATGTTTAGTTTAATATTTAATAACCCTTTTAGGCGATGAAAAACTTTATCGAAAAACCATGAGAGCCACCACAGATAGCTGCCCATTCATTCTCGTTATGATTTTTTAGCAATTGTTACATCCAGCCCACCTGCAAATAATAGGTACTGTGGCTAGAGATGTAAAGGCTCTCAAAACCATCAATGATTCGATGCATGAACCATTCTAACCATTCTATTAAAGCTGGATCATGTCTCAACTTATGCATCCCACAAGATTTTCACTTGTGAATTGAGATGTAATGCGCTGAGAGTCACATATAATGGAATTCTTCCGCTCGCCATCACCCAGCTGAGCATGTTCCAAATCTTGGACGTCACCAACAATGTCTTTGACAACCATTGGAAATATAACTACTCTATTCCATCTCCCGGTCTCCTGCAATTCATTTTCTGGGAACATTCTGATGTCCCTCACCTCTCTATTGAATCTGGACCAATTATGTCTCGACGACAATTCCCTGGAAGGCCTGATTCCTGCAATTCTCAATAATATAACAAGCCTCATTCATCAGACTAAACTGGAACAACCTCAACAACAGGTTCCCGTGTCAAGCTCCCTAGGGATGGGAGTGATAATCAAATCTCTGGGCTTGTTCCGCGAGTACTACGAACATCTCTAGTGCAGTTTACAGTGAAAAACATTGGGTTGAGCACCGAACTGTGACTGAATCTGGTGGAGATAAGCATGCTTCAATTATTATACCTGAGGTGCAATATATCATCGACACCTTTTCCATAAAGGTTGTTTGATCACCCAGCCATGAAATAGCTGACCCTCTCCTGCTACACATTTGCTTCATTGCACCGCTAGGGAGAACTCCCCTCTAAATCTTGTAGAAACTCCCCTCTGCCCAAAATTTTAACACTAATGGCAACCCAAAGCTCTTTGTAAAAGAATCTATGATTAAATTTCCCTCCCAACTCTTTAATTTGAAATATTAGGCACCAAAATAACATTTGAAATTTTCATTAACTTCGCCATAGAATAGATCGGAAGTGTCTTTTCTTTGACGAAATGGAAGCTAATGGGACAGCTCCGCGACAGCTCTCTCCAGTGACCCCGCGGCTTTCGTGGTAGGAGGTGGACCCCGTGCCCCTGCCTCCACCACCTCCCTCCCTCCGCCACCTCCCCTCCGCTCCGCCTACCTGCACGCTTAAAATTTAAATTTTGAATATTCATTTGTCGGTGTTCATTCAACTCCATTGTAGAACCCGCGTTCATTCAACTCCATTGCAGAGCCCTGTTTGCTTCATTCGCTGGCGGAGTCTCGTGGAAACTTTGTGCAACTTCGAATTTGGATCTCCATTGCAGAGCCCTACTCCATCTAAAAACAGCTCAGAGCCCTCCAAATACGAGCTCACTCTTACCAATTTTCCGGCGCTCATCTACGAAACTAAGTGGGATGTCATCATGATTGACAACCCCCGTGGTTACTCAGAAATGCCTCAAGCTATCCCTCTTTATTCTAGAGATGCAACACAAGCTAGCAAGAAGATCTTACTACTGAAATTCGAGGTAATTATCAATAGACACTTTTTGGCCTTTTTGCTTTCCCTACTCTTTCCAGTATTTTAGTGTATCACATATAGTCAACCAGGGGAATGGAGTTGCACATGTTTTATAGTGGAAGTTGTTTATCTAGCAGACCTGAGAAAAAGAAAGGAATGATCTTTTTTTCTCTATTTTTTTGCTTCCATATATTACATCCTTGGCCTAACGAGGACTGAATGCAACAACCGAATTTGAGGTTCTCAATGGTCATCAAGGAGAGTTTTGATGTCAATAAAATTGTGAATTTTGGGGAAAATGACATGATGGCTTTCCCAGAACATTGCTACAGTAATTTTAAGTCAGAAATTGATATGTTATTGTTATAACTTATTATTCTTTTGTTTTATAAATTATAATAGCAATGGTTGTAAAAGCTATTCTTTATGTACTTGTCGTGGATATAGAGTCTGCCCTCGATGTTTCAGAACACGTCTCTCTATATCTTGGGTAAGGTGGTTCTGTCAGTTTCTTGTTAAAGAAAGGCATGTTTTTAAGTTGCACAAAGATGCCTAAATTCACATAGATTAATAAAATTTTAGATAGAAATCCTAGATAGTAGAATTTTCTAAGAATTATCATACATTATAACATGATTGAATGTAATGTTACAATCAAATTGATTTTCCTTTCATTTGTTGAAGGTTATCTACTTTTGCAGAGGAGTGCTTACAAGCTCTGTAATTGAAAATTTAAAAAAATACTTGTTGGATAGCAAGACTTTGTTATCTAATATTGCATTTTTTTTTTCAGAGTTGAGAATCTCAACAATTTTAAGAGTGATGATGGTGATTGTCCCACGTTAGTGTGCACAGACTTAGCAGCTCGAGGGCTTGATTAAACTGTTGATCATGTTATTATTTTTGATTTCCTGCTTAGTCCATTAAGTTACGATTATTTTAAGCATTCCTACTATGTTAACATATCACTTCAAATGTTTTGCAACAGCTTAAAAACTCATCGTGATTTTCTACTTTGCTTTTTTTTAGATAGATTACCTTCATCGGACTGGAATAACTGCCCAGATGAAAGCTAAAGGCAAGGAATTTATTTTTCAATTTGTCTTTTGTTTCATTTCCCCTGCTATTATTTTTAGTTTTCTAGACATCTCTGAAAATAAATGTTAGGTAAGGTGGGAAGAGAAAATAAATAACAGAAAGGATAGGCAATGTATTAATCGAGAGAAGCAACATTGTTTTTGTCCTAATGTCGTTTTTTTCACTTCTCACCCTAGATTTTTTACATAATGATATTTTGAGGAATGACACCTCTTTTGCTGGTAAGGTGACAAGCCTAGTTACAAAGAAGGATATCACTCTAGAAAGTCAAATTGAAGAGGCTATAAGAAAAAATCACAGCTTGGAAGAACTTACAACTAATAAAGGAAGGTATGAAGCAGTGAAGCAAAAAAAGATTCAGAATAAAGGAAAGGAAACTGCAAATCCTAAGAGAGATCATCTACAAAAGGAATTAAAAGTCAGAGGACTCGACGTCCTTTGATATCAAAGCTTGGCTCTAAGGGAATGCCAAATTTTATACCAAATAAGTATAAAAGTATTTTAACTACAGAGAAGGCTAAAGTGGGAAAAAGTCCCTTGACAATTTCCAAGGAAAAGATTACACTTGTCCCAAAAAAGTTAGGAGGAAGGTCTAAAGTCCAGAAGACTGGACAACCTTCTGTAGCCAATTCCATAAGGAAGCAAAGTAATGGAGAGAAAAATGTAAAAGGTAAGGCAAAGGTATGGAATACTAAGAAAAAATTGACATCTAGGCTTTCTGTAGTTGGTTTTAAAGGGAGGCACACATCTGGGGAGAAAAATGGATGAAACATTTGTTTAGTTGTGCTGAATTTATTTCCATTAACGAATTTGATAATGATAATTGATTTTCCAACACCTACAGGAAAAAAAAAAATCATACAACTTGCATTTTTGTAATGTCATTGAAAAGGGATAAATATCCTCAAAGGTCCATCATAAATCTCCTCAAAGGTCCATGATGATAATCCTCAAAAAATGTATAGAAAATACTTTAATGTAAGCATTAAATTTTTTTTCTGTAGGTGCTGGAAAATGATTTTCCAGCACCTACATGGAAAAAAAATTATATGCATTTCCAATATCCATATCTCCTCTCAGAAATTATTTCATGGAGAAATTATGTCAAACAATTATCACAGAACTGCAATTTCTTAATATACAGTTGAATTTTTTCCCATAAAACCCTATTGTCGTTACCTATACCTATGATGTCATTCTGTTACAACCAATACCCTTTGTGCGATTTGAGATAATATGATATACTTCAATTAATTATCCAAATATGCACCAATTTACTATGGAACTGAACACAATATTTTGTTATTAACTGTTTACTTTAGGTAGACATGACACTACATCTTTATGCAATCTAAATGTAATTATTCAATTATTCATCAATCATAAATGCAATCTAACACAACTAGCAAGAAAAACAAACTGGAAATTAATTCAGCCATGACATAAACCATACCAATCCAATTTGAATTCAACATAATTCCAACAATTGGTTGCTGAAGATGGATGTTCCAACCAACTACAAGATCCCTAATGCAACATTCTCTCTACAATAGTAGCCACCCCCAAGTTGATGCTATAAGTCCTTAAGGCACACTCTCTATATGGTAAACTCTAATTTCTCTTCTCCTAGCCCAGTTTCTAGGTTTGCAGATGTAATTACACCTAAAACGATTCCCAATCAACAACACTCTTCCTCATCATCTTTCACAACCGAAGGAATGGTATTATTTTCTCTATTCAGCGATGCCTCAAGCTATCTCTCTTTCTTCTAGAGATCCAACACAAACTAGAAAGAAGATCTCACTACCGAAATTCCAGGTAATTATCAATGGTAGTGAATTTCCTCAAAGACAACCATTATCATTCCATATAGCCATAATTATCACTTAATTCATGCCTAGAAAATTCACAATTTGAATTTAGTATACACAATAGTTCGCTTAATGACAATTATTTAGATTTCCCCAAACAAAAGAAAGTTTGCAAGGTAAATTCCATTTTTTTTATGAGTTTGACTCTAATAATTTGAATAACAATAACATTCAAACTCCCCTCTCAAAAATTCAAAAATCAAACCACTACAGTCTATTTTCATGGCAAAGGTAAAGATTTTAGTTGCATGGAATGAAGGGGCTACATATCTCCTTTGTGCACTAACCCACCCCCTTGGCTTAATACAATAGTGATTAGCTAATAATCAAAAGACAAATTTTACAAGATCATGGGTTGAATCCCCTTACCAAGGTAATTTTATTTTCATATGTAACCCCTTCATCCTTTCACTCTTGTGGAGTCATAGTCCCCTTCTTTTATCATTCTCTTCTATAGTCCATGATGTACATTTTACTATATATTCAATATTCAGTTACAAATTACATTTGCTATTTTTTAGCCTATTGTACATACACAACATTGAACTAGGGATCAAAATTGGGGTATTAGATCCTTTCTTCTCTATTTATATTTTAATGCTAGGTGAAGATTTGGGGCTTTATTTTAGTGTTGTCCCTTGCCTCCAAATATCGCAAAAAATTCCTTCTCCCTCCATCATAATGTGTGCCTCTTTTCTACTTTTTCTATAACATCACTACAATTTTCTTAGAATGTAGTGTTTCAATTTCAACAACAATAGTAAGTGTTTCAAGTTCAACATCATTTTCCAATAGTAGATTGTTGATGTGAATATTTTTTTCCCTCCAATTTCCCACTAACTGCAGTATCCTTTAGACTAGTAAGATCATCAACTGATTATATCCATCTTCCTGCACTTTCAAAGCCTTATAATTTATTTTTTAAATATACTACATATCTTGTTATAACCTTCATATGGAATATGCAATTTATTCCATGATTTATCCACATTTTCTGCGTCATGCACTTGGGGCATAATGTCATACATTAAATATAGGATCATGATCATTAGTACTTCCTAATTCTGGTCATTGAAATTCTTCTGTTGAGCATGATTAGTCATTCCAACATCTTGTGCTATGACCATCTGCCATAGGCCTTTGAATTCTAGAATTGACTTCATATTTGGCTTCCAAGGAACGTAATTTTTCCCATTAAATTTATGGAATTTTACTACCATTTTAGTGTCACGTTTTTCCATTACCCTCCACAATAAATAGGAATTTTGATACCTCTAACCCGTGATACAGTAAAAATCAGGACTTCAGTGATAACTACAATGCAAACAATGCAAAGGATAACCAACATTGACATTTCATTGTGTAGGAATCACCAATTTTCTGACAACTCTTTCACCCTCTGAAAATAACTCTTGCGACATCTCAATTATATGAAGACACTACTTAACAAAAAAAAACATTTTTATTCTTGACTATAATACAAGTCCTCTTTATCTACACTATAGCTGAGAAATCCTCCAGGCAAACCTCCCTGCAGACAATCATATGCTCCACTTTTCTGAAGACTTGTCTGATTCAACCTTTTCATAAAATTTTATAACATAATACACCACCTTCTAATCTGGAGGGCATCACCTTCTGGAAATTTACAACATAAATTTCTATCACTCCTGGAGGTTTTTTTTTTAATAGAACTATATACCAACCAAAATGTCAGATGCTAACACCTCACATAGAAAAAAATTCATAGAACAGATTATAGTCTGTTCACCAGAGATCCCATCTACTGGTTCCATTTAAATTACAACGATGGATCTATATTTTCTAGTTTGTAGGAATTATACATGTCATTCTGTATGCCACTATCGTTCATGTTTTTTCCCCACATGAACTAATTTTCCATCTCATAAAGATAATTGCTACTTCTTAGCTTTTTACTTTTGTTATACTATAATTTCTCTCGTAAAATTTATGAGAAATTAATAAATACTCCCTTTTTCATGGACTCCGATGGTCCTTCTAGGACCCTTGATGATGACAAGTTGCATAATACTTGACTGCTTTCTTGTTTATGTAGTTCTAATATACCTTGTTTGATGTTTTATTTGGAGGTCAAAGGTGGCCTCATACTCTATGGTGAAAAATTCTATGACAAGACACCTATTTTTGTAATTAGATTGGGTTGTTAGGACTTACACATAATTTGGAGCAATTCCATGTGCATGGTTATTGTCAATTCCGTAAATATAAGCCTTAATATGAGTTCTCTTTTCTTTAAATGAGCATAATTCTCTTTAGTCAAACTAATCTTCTCATCAAAGATTTCAATAAAAAAATAAAGATCCTCATTGGAGATGTATATTGAAAATGAATAGAGTTGACCAACAAAATTAGAATTTCATGATATCCTAGTAGTCATTGTAGTACATGCTTAGAGAGTAGTAAAAATTGCAAAAAAGGAATACAACTGGAAAAGAATGAGAAATGCATTTGACACCCATGAAAATCACTTTCCCTTTCAGATACAATGAGCCCTCAAATTTTTTCAATAGTACATGTATTCAGAGAATGATAAATGAATATTTTACAAAACTAGAATATTCCATTTAAATATTGAGGTCTAGGGCCAAATACAACCCCTTTTGGTCAATATGTCATATTCCAACACTTGCTCATGGTTTTCTTGCTTGAATATGCCCTTTTAAGGTTGATAAGTGTAGAGATCTATACATAACTCTTCTTTCAGTATTTCCACACTTCTCTGAGCCAAAGATAAGCCCAACCTAATGTTTCAGCATGTTGCTTGAAGTCATCTTATTGATGGCATATTACGTAAGCTTGGACTTTATCTTCGCTGTTCCTTTTCCATTTTTCTCCCTAGATGTTTGTCTCCCTTTAAAAACAACTACAGAAATTCTAGATGTCAATGCTTGCTCAGTCTTCCATACCTTTGCCTTACCTTTTACATTTTTCTATCCATTAGTTTTCTTCCTTATGGAATTGACTACAAAAGTTTGTCCAGTCTTCTGGACTTCAGGCCTTGCTCCTAACTTTTTGTGGACAAGTGTCTTCTTTTCCTTGGAAATTGTCAAGGGACTTTTTACCACTTTAGCCTTCTTTGTAGTTGAAATACTTTTATACTTATTTGGTACAGAATTTTACATTCCCTTAGAACCAAGCTTTGATATCAAAGCACGTCCAGTCCTCTGAATTTTAATTCCTTTTGAAGATGATCTCTCTTTAGGCTTTGTAGTTTCCTTCCCTTTATTCTGAATCTTTTTTTGCTTCACTGCTTCATACCTTCCTTTATTAGTTGTAATTTCTTCCAAGCTCTCATTTTTTCTTATAGCCTCTTTAATTTGACTTGCTAGAGTGATATCCTTCTTTGTAACCAGGCTTGTCACCTTACCTGCAAAAGAGGTGTCATTCCTCAAAATATCATTATGTCAAAAAGCTAGGGTGAGAAGTGAAAAAAACGACATCAAGACAAAAACATTGGTGCTTCTCTCGATTAAAACATTTCCCATCCTTTCTGTTATTTCTTTTCTCTTCCCACCTTACCTAACATTTGTTTTCAGGGATGTCCAGAAAACTAAAAATAATAGCAAGGGAAATGAAACAAAAGCTAGATTACAAAATAAATTCCTTGAATTTAGCTCCCATCCAGGCAGTTCTTCCATTTCAATGAAGGTAATCTATCTAAAAAAAAGCAAAGTAGAAAATCACGATGAGTTTTTAAGCTATTGCAAAGTGTTTGAAGTGATATGTTAACATAGTAGGAATTGTTAAAAGACTCGTAACGTACTGGATTAAGAGGGAAATAAAACATAATAACATGATCAACAACTAAATAAAGCCCTCGAGCTACCAAGTATGTGCACACTAACGTGGGACAGTCACCATCATCACTCTTAAACTTGTTGAGATTCTCAACTTTGAAAAAAAAACTGCAATATTAGATTACAAAGACTTGATATCAACAAGTATTTTTTTAAATTTTCAATTACAAAGCTTTTAAACACTCCTCTACAAAAGTAGATAACCTTCAACAAATGAGAGGAAAATCCATTTGACTATAACATTACATTCAGTCATGTTATAAAGTATGAGGATTTCAGAAAATTCTACTATCTAGGATTTCTATCTAAAATTTAATTAATATATGTGAATTTAGGCAGCTTTGTGCTTAAAAACATGCCTTTTTTTAACAAGCAACTGACAGAACCACCTTACCCAAGATATATAGAGACACGGGCTGAAACATCTAGACCAGACTCTATATCCACGACAAGTACCTAAAGAATAGATTTTACAACCATTGCTGTTATAATTTATAAAACATAAGAATAATAAGTTATAACAATAGCATATCAATTTCTGACTTAGAAGTATTGTAGCAACGTTCTGGGAAAGCCATCATGTCATTTCCCCAAAATTCACAATTTTATTGACATCAGAACTCTCATTGATGGCCACTGAGAACCTCAAATTCATTTGCTACATTCAATCCTGGTTAGGCCAAGGATGTAATATATGGAAGCAAAAAAATAGAGAAAAAAGATCGTTCCTTTATTTTTCTCAGGTCTGCTGGATAAAAAACTACCACTATACAACATGTGCAACTCCATTCCCTTGTCTGACTGTAGATGACACACCGCAATACAGGAAAGAGCAGGGACAGAAAAAAGGGAAAAAAGTGTCTGTTGATAATTACATGGAATTTCAGTAGTGAGATCTTCTTGCCGGCTTGTGTTGGATATCTATAAGAAAAAGGGATAGCTTGAGGCATCGCTGAGTAACCACGGGGGGGCGTCAATCATGATGACATTCCACTCCATTTCATAGATGAGCGCGGGAAAATTGGTAAGAAAAAGCTCACATTTGGAGGGCTCTGAGTCATTTTCAGATGGAGTAGGGCTCTATAATGGAGATCCAAATTTGAAGTTGCGTAAATATTCCACGGTGTTCTGCCAGTGAATGAATCAAATAGGGCTCTGCAATGAGGTTGAATGAACGTGGGCTCTGCAATGCAGTTGAATGAATGCCAATGAATGAATATTCAAAATTTAAATTTTAAGCGTGTGGGATGGCAGAGTAGAGGGGAGGTGGCGAGGGAGGGAGGTGGTGGAGGCAGGGACGTGGGGTCCACCTCCTACTCGAAAAGCCACGGGGTCACTGGAGAGAGTTGTCCAGGAGCTGTCCCATCAGCTTCCATTTCGTCAAACAAAAGACACTTCTGAATATATCAAATAACATTGAAATTCAGGATTTGCATTGAATGAATATGGGTTGTTGTGTACGCAGTAATTCCCAGAAAACCACCAAGCCCCTCGATGTCAAATCACGGTTGCACATACCAATGGGGGTGGGCATGGCAATGTATGGTGAAAGGGCCTCCATAGGATTTCCCTCCCTACGGGAGGGCAGGGGAGGAGTGGAGGCTGGAAGGAAGGTGGTTGAGAACAGGAGGGTGGCGAATGTTAATGAGGCTCTCAAAAATGGGAAGAGAGTTGGGCCAGAGAGTAGGGCCATGCCAGAAAAGGGCAGACCAAAGGTGTCAAATCACCTCCGATTTGTCCCAAATTTAGCTTCAGATGAAATCTGAGATACCCGCTATGTTCTATTAATCAAATAGAGTTACATATATACATGAGGTATTGTCTCAAGATAGGTAAGCTATCTTGGATGCACAATAAGTTGGTTGAGAGAATATCTCAACCACACACCAAAAAAGGAACTTAGTTTTAGCTAACCTATGGAATAGGAACAGACTCTATACATATAAAGTCACAACTGAAGACAAGTAGGAATTACACATTCCAACACACCCCCTTAGTGACTACTTGTCTCAATATCCATCTGAAAAATCTACATCTGGTCCTGTTTGGTAATTACATTGGTTATGTTTGGTAATTAAACTTTGTATCTTTTTCATGCTATTGTTGATGTCCATATAAAGGAACAATCATCTACTGAAAAAAATGGGTTTCTAACCGCTGCAGCCGCTAGTATACTAAGAATTCCTTCACATACATGGTTCATCCAACCTCTTGATGAACTCCCCCTAGATATAAAATTTCACCTCATGGAGTCTAAAACCAATATGGCTATGGCCCACCCAAGTGTATCCATCCCGCATGACACACTCTTCTAGGGTGTTAAAACTCTCTGAAAGAGTGAACATATAAAAAAGGGTATGCATGCCTCTCTAGGTCTTACAATACATACAAACAATAAATGACATGTAGTTTTTCTCTAATTACAAATTGTGACTCATACTCTACCATGGTCATGGGTCTATTCCAAAAACTCACACAAACTTGATTGTCCATTCTTCTACAATTTCTGATGTTGCTATCTTCAGTATCATGTCTTCATTATGTCAGATGGTTACTCATTTATACAGATAAATTTGTCTATTTTTGGAATGGCCAACTCCAACATAGACTCACACATGTGACAATAGTTGGCCAAAATAAATGTCACAATCATACAGCATCCAATGTTTAACCAAATTTACGTTAATAACATGACCATTTTTAAGAACTTGTTAAATGTGCTTATAAACTCAACATAGCAACATTGGATATCTTATCCCATGTTGTAGGAAAAACACCTTCTCTCCTCCAGCACAACACACAAGAAATGGTGGCAGCACAGATAAGTGGGCAGGCAGTGCAAGGCATCGCTCCTCCTCACACACTAGCAACGGTGGCATCACAGATAAGTAGGTAGGAAGTTCAAGGTAGCACTCCTCCTCACACACCAGTAATGTTGGAAGTGAAGGTGAGTAGGTAGGCAGCGCAAGGCAGTGCTCCTCCTCACACACCAGTAACAGTGGTAGCGCAGATAAGTAGGCAGGCAGCGCAAGGCAGCGCTCCTCCTCACACACCTGCAATGGTGGCATGGCTCAGAGTGTTTTTTTAGTGCACAACTCCTCCTCACGCTTTCTCCTGTCAGAATGGCTCACCATGCAGAGGATCTTCTCAGCACGACACAAGCAACAAATAAAAAACAGTGGATGGCAGCGTTCCTTTGAAGAAATCGTAAGGGAAGACACCTTGGAAGAGATGATGGCACTGTTGAGCAGAGAGTCGGATGGCAGCACTCCTCCTCAGCGTTTCTTTCCTAGAGCTAGATCCAGTGTTTCTTTTTCTACAGTGTTCCTCCATGCAACAAATTAAAAAATAGTGGCACACAAATAAGTAGGCAGACAACGCAAGGATCCCCCTCGAATTAATCAGTAGGCAACATAGATTTCTCCCCTAGGTAGGCAGGCAATGTAGATTGTTTCTCTAGGTAGGCAGGCAGCGCTAGGCTCCTCCTCACACAACTTTGCTCTGATACCAAGATAAAAAAATGATGTTTGAATGGATTATTAAAAAATCCCTCTGGTCAACTCTAAGAGAGAGAGTCTGAACCGGGAGAGTATGGCTTCTGCAGAACACTCTTCATGCAATTCAATGTGGATAAACTTCATGAATCGGGATTAAAATTTACCCTTCGTAGTTCACCTGGGTTTCTTTTCAGCACTGTTCCTAGACGACTTGGCCCATCTCCGCTTCAACTTAATGTGCCCCAAATAGTCGAACTGGGGGGAGGATGGCTATAGGGATTCGAACCTAGTGCCTGCCCTTCAAATTATGGAGAGACACTGTGGTTTTGCAGGGCGATGCGTGGTGGAAGTCTTAAAGCCTCTGTCAGGGCTGAAGGGAGACATAGACATAATTGCAATCGGCGTTCTCATCACAGGGAAATAATTTTTTTTATGAATGTTTGTTTTTCTATTTTATCATCCTCTATCAGTTTAGCATGGCAACGATGTACGTGTTTTGTATGCTTGTAGGATATTTCTGGTCGCAATATAAAGGACTAAGATCTTGTTGCAGGACCTGAGCACTGACTGGATTCGAGTGCTAAATCTGATGGAAACTGAGTCCATATCGCGAAAATTTGAAGAGATCAATTGAGACATGGTGGTGGCACTAGACATGTTGCAGCTGGGTCTTCTGCAGGTGTCAGAGGAGGTGTGAGAGCACGTGGATCCCTTAAGGCCATAAAATTGTCGATGTGGTTGAATTTTGGAAGGAAATAACCTGACCAATTTTATTTGAAGAAGGAGAGAACCTTGGGCGCTTCTGTGGCCAAGGATCAATCAGGAGGTTTGCAGATATACCATGAAAGGAGAAATGGCATCTCTAATGCCTTGAATTATGTTGAACACTCTTGCGGAATTTAATTTTTTGTTGTAGGTCGTTGGCATAGTTCCCACCCTGGATGATGAGGAGGAGTTGTGGCCCAACAAGCTGAGGCTGGATCAAGTCAATAGGATGAGTATCCGCTCTGCTCACTGTTGAAATTGTCGCGGTGTTAATTCGTAGGTCTGTTGATGGAAGACGTAGGTCCTTCGACTATGGAGGAGTGGCGGCCAAGTCTGGGATTGATTTCCCATCCCTTCAGCCTATGGATCTGTAGGGCATCATGCTTAATGCAATAAGCTATATGTTCGATCATGCAGGCATGCAGGCCATTATTGAAGAAAATCTTCTGCCATGTATAGTAAATCTTCTGAATTTACTTGGAGTTTGGTAAGATAAATACATTGAGCTTGATCAACTCAACGTGGAAATGCAACACTACACAACTACTTCAGTCTGCTCTCTGCCACGGCCTCTTCTGCCACGACACTCCAATATGTCAATAGCTTCCACGAGGTAAACACAAGTCAATCAACCTCCTGCCATGATCTCTATCATGGCCTTCTACAACTCGGCCTTCACGCAATTCGACAAAATTACGAGTGCCATTTCTACTGGCTCCACAAACAGATCTGCGACACCACACTTCTCTCACATTCGCTTGAATGAATGGACACTTAAAAAAAAAAAAATTAAAAATAATACCGATATACTCTTATTTTCCTCAGCCCAGGAGGGGCCAAGGTCCAGGCCCAAACAAACTCTGATACCAAGATGAAATCTGAGATACCTGTTATGTTTACTTCGTAAGGCATCTTTATTTGAAAACAACTCTCCTAGTTGACTTCTTGTCATAATCTATGCCATTTGATCTTTTTTTATAGGATTGAATTATCATTAACCATTGATTTAAATTGTGACAGTTGCCTTGCTTTTCCGTAGCCATCATTCGTTCAAGAAGCATAAAGAATAAGCTATTTTGTTGCGGTTTATTACATCGCCATTAGCTTTTCTCTTAGCAGTCGCTAAAAATTATGATTATTGTGATAACGAAACTAATCATAGTTGGTTTCTATTTTTAGAATCTGTGTGTATTTGGGCCTGGGTTGAATCCTTTATGTGGCATGGCCAATTATTCGAAATAAATATTTTTTTCTATAGAGTTTTACGAAATCGATCATGTAAATTCAAGCAGGTTGTCCTTTGGTTTTACTATTTTGAATAAGTTCCTGTGATTTTCAAGGGTTTGGTTATTGGCAATTAATTTTCTGAAATATTTACCCTAATCACTGTGGCAGATCCCTAGTTTCAAATTGGTTGTGGTTTTTAGAATTTCTTTAGTTGAACAACTGGTAATGGAAAATTATCATCCGTTTAATGGGAGATTACGGGCTCTGCTTTTCTCTGTTTATTTTGGGTTATTGTGGCGTTAAATATGCCTTTGAAACAGGACACTGCATCCCGATGCTATTTAGTGCGGAGCCGTTCGATGCCCAAGTCTCTGTGAAATAGATGACAAGGGTTGGACTTCTCTTCATTTCGAAGCTTGTAGAGGCGATTTAAAGCAGGTCAGTTTCCATTTTGTTTTCTGTTTTGTATTTTTTAAATTAAATTATTTTTTAACACAGCAGAATAGCAGAACATTGGTGGACACAACCCAAAATCCTCCGAAGAAAGAACATTTACAATTACTATTACGTAAACGCATTTCCAATTATTTCTCCAGACATTTTATCCCATGAGAACCTAATGAACCAGGGAATTTTATAAGAGATATATATCTAAAAAACAAAATGATAAAACCAACCAATGCTAAAGTTATTATCCTAAATTTTATATAACTTTGATTAAATTTGACTTTTTTTTTTCTTTCTAAGAAAAATGGGGTTCTACAGACCTCGTTGTTGATCGGTTATGCTCCACACTATGGAAGGAGATCTTTCTGGAAATTTGTTGATCGTTATTGCTTTGGATGGATTAACAGAATGGTCTATTGATAGACTTGAATTGTGGTCCGATTTATTTCAGGGTTTATGGGTTATTTCTATCTTCTTCATTGATTAAACTACCTAAAGATTCTTTCAATTATCACTCTTCTCTGCCCTCTCTTAACTAGATGGTTATGTCAATTTCCAGATTGGATCGACTCATGGACGCTTCTTACACGCACCATTCCAAGATGTGGCGAGGGAACTCAGTAATTAAGAACGTCTTGGAAAAAAATAAACAAACAACTAGCTCTACAAGAAGAAGGCACCCTTATATTAACAAATGTCTTAGAAAGTAAGAATAAATAATTTTTTCCCCAAAATCTAGACAAGGCACGGGTACCCACAAAGATATATTCAGGAAAAGAATATTTTTTAATTGCAATTTAGATTTTATTTTGATTTAAGAGAAATTATGTTGGGATAAATGTTGGAAGTATGTTTTTTTCCTTGTTAAAAGGGATGGGGTTTTATTATTTTAATTTCAATGAAATATCAAAATTTTATTAATAATTTGGACAATTCTCGTCATTCTATTTCAGTTTTGATTTATAAATGCAAGTATTTATATTGAATAATACTCAAAGGAGCTTGCATAATTTTTTATCATCAATCTATACCATCCACATGAATATATAACTTGTCTTCTTAGATAAATTTGGCTTCCTTTACAGAAGCATAGAATGCCATTTTCATAAAGGGGGGAGTGGAAAACGTTGAAAATATTTTGAATCGTTGAGAATTTAATGATAGAAATGAAAAAATAAAATCATAGTTTAGAGAAGGAGAATTGTTGTATCATTTCCTAATTTTTAGATAAAAATGAAATTCTATGTCTATCCAAAATCAACCATATTTTGTTATAAGATGAAGATAATATATTTCTCATTAAATAGAATTGGGAGAAATGTAACTATGTAATTGAAATTCAAAAATTAAATTTTTGTTCAATTAAATTTATAAGTAACATAACTGAATTGAAAAAAAGTGTAATTATTGCATTGAAACAAAGAACTTTAAACTCAAAAAATTCTTAAACAGTTAAAGATGTTTTTATATAAAATGAATTCCCAAAATACAAGTAATAAATAAATGATTTTAACAATATATTTCTTTAATTTTTTTACTTACATATACTTCCATAACCTAATAAAATTTAAATATTCCGTCTTATACATTAAAATAATTTCATAATCATAAATAAAACAATTTTACTCATGAAGTAATGTAAATAATTAAAAATCTAATCAAAAGAAGCCTAATGAAAATGGATTGGACAATATTCACTATATTTGAACCTATATGCAATTAAAAGAAAGCAAATGAAGTGGACAGTGGAACACTACTTTTCACCTTTGGAGTGGATAGTGGAACACTAAATTTCACCTTTGTTTCCGTTTTTCTATAGCCATTGATAGGGACACATATTTTCATCCTAAAATAGAAAAAAATTAGAAATAATATACTGTGAAAAAGAAATAAAATTATAATAATAAAATAAATGCGATGAGAATAAAATTAAAATACATAAATAAAAATGTCTTCAAATATTTAAAAATAAAATATAAATTTAATAAATGGTAAATATAAATTAAAAATATATTGTAAAATAATTTTCAAATTGATATATAAATTATTATGGGTATTTTATTAGACAGTTTGTCACAACAAATATCATAATAATATATTGAAATTTTGAAATTTTAAACTAGTATAGTTTTATTAAAATTTTGTATTTGTAGATTTAACGATAATTAGAGAAAGACAAAATAATATCACACACATAAGATACAAAATATGCTTTCTCGGAAACTTTTTTTGGAGAACCCTCACGAGCTGGAAAGTGAGGTCGCTTCCCTCTTTTTCTCTAGTTGCAGGTACAAAGAAGTAATTTTTGGGTTCATGGGATGTTATATTGCACTTCTCCTTTCTATATGATTTAGTTCCTATCTCTCTTGGTTATCTTTGGTGAGCTATGGAACAAAACGATCTCCTCCTAGTGGCTCAGTTGTAACACAGTGCGATAACTTACTCGTGGTTAATTTTGACTACATCAAATCTTAAATAGAGTTACCATATAGAATATTCTAAATTATTTTACATCATAATCATGTGGCTAGCCCTTTTCCATGAATAATGGGGGGTGATATCCTCCTGAACTATAAGTGTGAAAATAAGGAAGGTCAACTTCTGAGTGGCATAATTTTTTCATACAGACTCTGATTGACACACTTCTTTCGTTTTTGGAAAGGTATATGTGTGTAAAATAACATAAAATTGTGTGGCACTCATTTGAAAAAAAATTATCCCAGAAAAACATTGTTTGATGCATCAAAACAACTCTGGAAGGTCTCAGAACTCATTTTACCAAATTGGGTCCCATCGGTAAAAATGGTCTTGTGAGATGATTCCTCCACTTTTTCCACTCCAAATGGATATATTTAATTGATTATAAAAAATAAAAATAAAATTTATTTACTTAATAATTATAAAAAAAAAAAAATCTTTATTTGAGTGATTATAATTGTTCCCTTTTCATAATAGTTTATATTAATAAAAAACTTAGTTACACTCTCCTTTATTTCAACTTAAAAAAAAACTATACACTCTTCCATTTTCTAATTTGATTTTATGAAAATGAAAATCAGATATTGTATTTGATTTTTTTCATCTAATTATTTTTTCAATTTTTTTTTAAATATTGTAAAAAGCCATGTCCTTTCAAAACTATTTTCATATTGTAAAAAGCCATGTTCTTAAATTGTAATTGAAAAAATTAATTAAAAATCAATAAATTTAATGAAGAGTCATAAAACATAGAGATGTACTTCATTGTGATTGTGGGAAATGCCATAGATTTTTACAAATGTGGGTTTAAACCCTTGATAATTGGGCCTATTTAGGAATTCGTTTAGTGCATGTTCTGAAAGATATTGCTTAATATTTGTTTGTCATGTCTTTTGCACATATGAATGAAATTATGACGTAACAGAATTTAAGTAATAAAAAAGGGATGGATGTTCTAATTAAGTAGGGCTTGTCACATTTCAGAAAAATCGGCTTGTCACACTTCAAAAGTGAAGGGGATGGATGCTCTAATTAATTAAGGCTTGTCACACTTAAGAAAAATGGGTCTGTCACACTTTCTGATAGGAATTACTTTTTGTAAAATATTAAATAAAGAAATTTGAAGTTTTTTATTGTAGATTTTATAAATATTTTTGAATTTGATGTTCATGAGAGAGCTTAAAGAATTGACACCTCACTTCAGAAAAGTTCCTATAGGAAGTATTTTTTGTAAAATATTAAATAAAGAAATTTGAATTTTTGTTGATTGTAGATTTTATAAATATTTCAGAATTTGATGTTCATGAGAGAGCTTAAATAATTGACACCTCTCATGATGATCAAATTCCAGGAATTGATTGACCTTTCTCTTCACTATGAGATTCTAGAAATTGTTTGGACTTTATTGTGAGATTTTGAGATATTCCTGAAATATGCAATCGTTGCAAAGAAATTTGAATATGTGAAACTATGGAATTTAAGGTCATTTCAATTTCTTAGCCATATTATAAAGTCTCTTAGAGGCTTTCCATTGGGTAAAGAGGAGATCTAACAAGCTCTAACAAAATTTTATGGCACATAAGGCCCGAGCGTATCAACATAACCATCATCCACTAAAAAATATAACATGGATTCTCCACCCAATAAAACCTAAAAAATCATGCCACATAACCATCATCCATTAGAAAACATAACATGGATTCTCCACCCAATAAATCCTAAAAATTCATGCCACTACAATTTATATCAACGCTTCCACTCACAAAAAAAACATTACCACTAAATTCCATGACATATAATATTCAACCTAAATTTCCTCTTATGCTAGGACTACCGGATGATGTTGCTAAGCATTGTTTAGCACTCGTGTCACACATTTATTTCCAGTATTTGGGATTCGTTTGTAAGTTTTGGAGGAAGTTCCTTGAGAGAAAAGAGCTCTATGTGGTGAGAGAACTAGCAAGGACTCTCGAAGAATGGATTTATGTACTCAAAACTGATGCAAATTTTGAACAAACACATTGGCATGCTCTTAATTTTTTTATGGTAAATGGAAATCCTAAAAAAAATACTTCTTTCTTTTATACTACTCTTTGCTTTGCTATTCCTTTACGACGTTTCTTTGCAACATCTAGTGCAATTTCTAGTTTATTAATCAAATAGAGTTACATATATACATGAGGTATTGTCTCAAGATAGGTAAGATATCTTGGACACTCAATAAGTTGGTTGAGAGATTATCTCAACCACACACCAAACAAAGAACTTAGTTTTAGCTATAGAATAGGAACAGACTCTATACGTAGAAAGTCGCAACTGAAGACAAGTACAAATTACACATTCCATCACCTTCTTCCATTTAAAATAGAAAAAAATCATCAAATAGTGAAACAAAATCATAATATAATAATAAACATAAACACGTGATCTGTTCGTAGGAGTGAAACATATCTTTTAAAAACATATGTTCATAGGAGTTAAACATATCTTTTAAAAACATATTTTAGTATTGAATACTTTTACTTTATAATATAATAAATAGAAACACATGATCAGCTCAAATGAGTTACCTTAACATAGTTTTTGAAAGCATTTAAAATAGAAAAAGGCATAGAGTAGTTAAACTACGTTATAATATAATAAACATAGACACGTTATCAGTTCACATGAGTTATCTTACACATATTTTTCTTTTAAAAATAAATTCCACCACAATAAATGTCTTTTAAAAATGAAATGAAGCTCAAAATATTTCCTTCCAAGTCCTGCAAAAAAATTTCATTTAAAAAATTACACAAAAGCTCACTTTAAAAAATCATTATAAAACATTTACTTCAACCCAAAAAACTTACTCTAAAAAAATATCACTTTAAAAAATACCTCCAAAAATTTCCTTTGAAATTTAAGCCCAAAAAACCTCTAAAAAAATTTCACTTTAAAAAATACCTCTAGAAAATTTCCTTTGAAAACTAAGCCCAAAAAACTTCTAAAAAAATGCCAGTTTAAAAAATATCTCCAAAAAAAGTCCTTTACAAATTCAACCTAAATGAATAAATGTGTGAAAATATGTGAAAAATAATGATCCTATGTTTGTCTATTTATGTAGTGCGAAATGTTTTTTTGGAGGGGCTTCATTGGATTTTCCAGCCGACGTAATTTGCGAGCAGAAGTTTGGCCGAACTTCTATAAAAATGTTGGTCAAACTTTGTTGTCGTTAAAATTAATGGGATGGAGCGACAAAAAACAATTTCGCCAAACTATTCTAAAAGTTAAGTGAAACTAACGCGTCTACAACTACGCATCATCTCGGCTCTGAACACATTTCATCAACTTTGGAATGATTAAGCTCCATCAAAATTTATGAATTAACTTTCGGAACCAAGGAAAGCATTTGCAGAATTAAATCTACTTTAAGGAAATATAACTTTTATGGAATTCCATAGATATTTACTAATTTTATAATAAAATGGGTGTGAACAATTTCTGAAGGTCATTATGATTTAGTGAGATCAAAATCCTGTATCTTTGAAAATACACTGTAAAAGAAATTGAAACAAATATGGTGCATTGCATTGGTCCATTGTGTGTAATGGTTAGCTTTGATATTTTTATTTGAAAACTAATATGTTTAGAAACTTCATGCGAGCCGAAACATATTAAAAATATTCATTTTTTTCATATTGGATTAGTTCAAATAATTCTAGTAATTACAATATGCATGAGTTGGTTTCATAAATATAAGGATACCGAAGTAGACTATGTCTAGATTATTGTAACACATTTTTTTTTTCAAAAACACAAATTTTTCAAAGAATACACTAATGCATTTCAACTTGACTTTTTATGAATACTTTGATTGTTAAAGAAAACACACTCAAATAAATTTTAAGTTGACATATCAAATGTGAATAAAAAAATTCCAAAAAATGAGTAATAGAAAGCTAATAAAATTTTTGACAGGTTTTATTTTTCTCATAAAATGAAATTCTAAGAAAAAAAAGTGTTTTGGCTTGTAGAAAGTTAAAGAATAGAAAGAAATGATATTTTTTTCTCAAAAAAGGGCAAAAAGTGTAAACTAGCTTCACATTTTCACCGAGGGTTCAAAGTGTGCAAGTAATATGCCTTTAATGTATCACTTCTATCCATTAAATTCAAAGAAGAAATGAAATCTCGTTGCACTAAGTTTTGGCTTGTATTATATTTCTTAAAGTTTCTTGATGTAGTATCAAAAGAAAACTCCACCCCAAGAGAAACAATTTCATTCCCTATGACTACAAAAGTGTCCATAATAGGAGTTGGTGTTAAGCCTATCCTTATACTAATCCCTGCATAAACATGAAGGTATTGAAGCTTAACCTTGCTAAATCAATGGCTTGTGACAAAGAAGAAAAGAGAGGGAGAGAGTATTTCTTTTCCAATGGTTGTATGCTACTAACCTTGTTAAACAAAATGTATTCTGTCAATTTAACTATGGATGATCATTCAACTAATAACCATGAAGATAAATTTTATCTTTCTTGGGAAACAAACATTATGATAAATTTATTACAAATGCACAACCCATGTATGACATTGCTATCTTACATGTTATACTTCCACTTAATCATATAAGGGAAAAGAAACGTTTGTTGCACTAGTTGAACCTAAATGGAAACATATATTGATAGCTAAGGGATAATTGCTTATATACTCACTAAGATGAGCTAGTTGTTTAACAAGGTAATGATGATCTAGAGTCATTTAAAGTAGTTTTATTAAGGTACTGCACCTTGTGGTTGAAACAAATAATTCTCCCATGAAGGAATATGGCTTGAAAGTAAAGAAAATAAATATTTTTATAGAAAAAATGTATAAACAAGCTATAGAACATGAGAATAAATCACCAAAACACCATAAGAAATCACTATAAGAATTATCAAATTGCATAAGAAAGGGTAGGATCTTCATTTTGAAAGAAAATGAGAATAAGTCTAAAAAATTAAAACCATTTAATTTCTTCCAATATTTGGAAAAATCAAAAGTCCATAGTTTTCAATTTTCCTAGAATCAGGTCATAAATTAAGCATTTTGAGTAACCATGTATAATCACTTGACAATTCAAGATTATGAATGACATATATTGAATTGTAAAAGTGTCTTCCTTATGGAATTTTCTTTGCAACATGTGGTGCAATTGATAGTGATAACCATGTAGGATCCATAATTTGGAAGAATATTCAGATTGTATATAGACAAAAATTCATAAATGAAACCATTTTTTACAGCAAAACTGATGAAATTATTGTTAACAACAAACTCCACCAATCATTCAACACATAAGTCTGAGCGAATTGAAAGCCCATCAGATCAACTTTTTTGAAAACCCATTGTTGAGAGGAAATTAAGTTTGAGTGAACTTAAATTAATTTAAATTCAATATAATAGCTCATTCATATTCTTTTTATTTGTTTAATAAATCTTAAGAGTTATTTCACAAAGGATTCATGTTATTAGAAAACATAAAAGTACCACCGATAAATGAAATTTCTCTGGACATACCTGATTTTCTTTATTACTCAACTTATTTATTACAGTATTTTATGTTTCTCTTTTGTTTAAATGAAATCATCTCTAATTATATCAAGTAATTATAATTTATTATGTTTATTTATCAAAATGATGACAAGTTTCTGTTAGGGATATTTAACCTTCGTATTGTGTTTCATTTATAGAGTGATTTCATAAGGTGATGTTATGAAACCAACTCCAAAAATAGAAGAAAAGAGATATTAATGCCTTAGAAATAAGCCACTTTGAGGGGGAACCTCCAATACATTACATGAATGAAAAATTCTTGGATGATACAAATGACAAAACCTCCTTTCTATATATAGGAGTCCATGGGACCACATTGTAATCCTAGTGGGGCCACAATGTAATCCTAGTTGACCTAACAATAATAATGTAAGGGCACAATAATAACAATATGGGGGTTACAGGGGTACAAAAATAAAAATAAGGAGGGCTACACTAACATAATAAGGGACTACACCATTAATATAGGGACTTAACATGCCCCTCTCCTTCAAACAAGTGTCATCCTCAACGCTTGATTATTTCTTAATGCTTCTGTATAAAATTTGCATCCTCCCATGTGGAATATTCTACAGGAAATTTCTTCCACTTGCTAAGATACTATGAAATTGATCATAATTTCCAAGTTCTTGTTTTTGTGACTGCTTCAAAAATTATTTCAATGTGATGTTGATATTCCTGTTGTTTCATTAGATTCTGCACCAAAGTTAGTTTATCCTTTGAGAGTTGGAGAACTTGTTGTTGATGCTCGATGTGATCTTCCACTAATTTATCATCCATATTAGCTATTATTTGATCCTTTAAACCATCCAAATTAGCCTCCATCTTTGCTTTTAAACCATCTATGTCATCTTCGGCTGCTCTTCATAAGATCGAAATTTGTTGCACTTGGTACTGTAATTTTGATATCTCATACTGCAATTCTTCCTCTTCATGTGTCATAGTATAGATTTTTGAGGGCTTAATGGGTATGGAATTATTTTTTGGAGGCATTATAGAACCCAATATTAATATAGATTCTAAAATATGCCCTTGGAATCACTTCAAACTGCTTTTTCAAACAAACGTTATGCAATTTTAAAAACCAAATACACACCTTTTTCTTTCTTTTGAGAAGCTCAATATTGAAACTGAATTATCTCTGTGATTTTGGATCTTAAATATTTGAAATTTGGCACTGAGGTAGACCTCTGAATTCTCTTTCGAATGCCACAGGTCTGACTTGATTTAGATTCTTGAAGACAAAGTTGTGTCCAATCTCCTATGATGACCTAATTATGGACTGATTTAGTAGAGCGAACTTGTACGATTTTCCACATGTTACCATTTTATCCTTAGGCGCTGAAATTGATAGAAATGAAACTAAATTCCATTTTCTTGTGGTCATGTTTTCCAAAATCTCAATCCGACGCTCAGAGAAAGAGTTATGATATTTTTCCCACGGTCACCTCTTTGCGTTGAAATTCAGGATCCTGAAAAAATCCTAACTTCCACAGACCATGTCTCCGAAAATGTTGCGAACCAAGCTCTAAAATTTTGGGACGATGTTCCTCAGTATTTTGGCTTCACACTCTCCAAATTTCAGCTTCTGAACCTTCGCAGAAAAAAGCTATAGCGAAAATTCTGCGATGACCTGTTTAGGTTAAATTTAGGAGCCTGCAAAAATCTCTAACTCCTACAGACCATATCTCGAAAAATATTGCGAACCAAGATCTAAAATTTTGCAATGATGTTTCTCAGGATTTCAGCTTTACACTCTAAAAATTTCAGCTTCTAAAACTTCGTAGAAAAATTTTTATAGCAAAAATTTGACGATGACCTGTTTGGAGCAGCGAAACCCTAGAATACAAAGCTCTGATAACAAATGTTATGAAACCAGCTCCAAAAATAGAAGAAAAGAGATATCAATGCCTTAGAAATAAGCCACTTTGAGGGGGCAACCTCCATTACTTTACATGAATGAACAATTCTTGGATGATACAAATGACAAAACCTCATTTCTATATATAGGAGTCCATGGGACCACAATGTAATCCTAGTGGGGCCACAATTTAATCCTAGCCAACCTAACAATAATAATGTAAGGGCACAATAATAACAATATGGGGGTTACAGGGGTACAACAATAACAATAAGGGGGGCTACACTAACATAATAAGGGACTACACTATTAATATAGGGACTTAACAGGTGATGATCATCTACTAATAAATCATTGTCGAGAATTGACTAATATGTTATTGAATCAAATAAGAACCATAATAAACTTAGTCTAAATATAGGGTTCAATTCCATGTGCATTCACACCAATACCAAAAATCAATGCATTGGGTCAAAAGAACCTCTCTCATGTGGGAAATCAATCACTCTCCCGGAAGGCATATCACCCACCCACTTTCATGATGGGCACAACATAGTGTGCTGGGATTTTATTTCAGATCAATATTGTATGGTGAAAGAAACATAGCTTAACCTAATGTGTATATTCTCATATTTCAACAACATGGTACCTCCAACCAATGTCTCTTCTAACTTCACCAATGGTGTAACACTTATATTCTTCTCCTTCCACTCGGCTTCAGATTTCATATTCATATCCCAACACACACATATTGAAATGATTTATGTCAACCACTGGGAATTCCCTCTTAAGACATGAAAAATACTGCATATCATTCAAAAAATGTCTCCTTGATCAGTCAACGAAGTAGTCTAGTGCATGAAACATTATTATAAAATTACACAGTACGAGTTTTTCAAGAAAATAAAAATTCCATCATGTCAAAATAATGTTCAATAATTGGAAGGAAAAAATATTAGTAAATTTACCCTTCTCTTTCTTTTGGTAGTTAAAACAACATCGAAATTTTTCTTCTACTAAATTCAATACACATAGCAATCATATCCTATAAACCTACCATAATATCCTCCAGCAGGAATCTTCAAACATCACCAATATAAAACTTGTATGACAATTACGAGAATCTATAATTTCAAACTACCAAGCAATAAATAATGTTGCTAAAGGTCCAACATAGAACACAAAATGTGGGTAGTATATAGGATGCAGTCTCAAATGGACCACAAAGAATAGTTACGTTCACAGTCCATGGTTTACAGAAAATAATTATGAATTAATCCTCAAGACTCATTTCATGGTTTCAAATCCAGAGATAAACCTATGTTAACATTGTCATCAAGACCCTTTTTGTCTATATCCCCACAAAGAGTTATCAAAGACTCCTCCATTCATGCTATAAAAGGGAAGAAACTTTTTTTTGGTTATTCAAGCATGCATTTACAGTTGTAAAGGGATCAAAATCATGTTGAGTACCCATGGTGAATGTATTCTCATTCCATGAAATTCTATAGGAAATAACAGCTAAAATTGTAGTCTTTGTGAGGGGGCTCACAGTGTGCAAGTAAGATGCCTTCAACATATCACCTGTTTCTGTTAGATTCAAAGAAGAAATGATATCTGGTTGCACGAGATTTTCTTGTCAATGTGAGAGAAAAAACCGTGTCCCTTAACCATTGTTCTGTGTCCACAACCTCACTGATCACTAGGCTTTATAAATTCAACAATGGGCGGAGAATGGGAGACCCGAAATGAAATGCATAAACCCCAAAAACTAGAGCATATGATTTCAAGAATATTCTTCATCAAATCTGAAATATTGATAGTTAATTTTTTGGAGATGTTATTGTCCAACTATAGTCACCATTGATTTATATATGGTCTATTGTAATTGGGTTCTACTGTCAAATTTTCCAAATCGCTTTATCAACCTTTTAGGAGTTGGATCCAATAGTTTATCCCCCTTTCCCGCAGTACTATCATGAAGCTCATGAACAAAATTACTTGAAATGGAAAAGAAAAATCCTTCGTCATCCACTGCCATGGTAAAAAATGTTAAATATGGGATGAGTGCTTTGGCATAAAAGAAATTATTCAAATATTCAAACACTAAAAATGACTATATGTTTGTATGTAATGTTCCAAAAAAATTTTCAATACATTGGAACATTAAATTTTGTCTAAACTTATTTAGGAGATGAATAATTGGGTAAGGAGGCCCAAAGATAATAAAAACATAAATAAAATCCCTCTAGTATGAAAAGGGATCAGCCATGGAACCAGATTTCACACCCTCATGTGTGAAAGGATATATTTGCAAAGAGGTTTGACCAAGTCAACCAACGCAAGGTATGAGTTGGAAAGCACTACATAGGAGGGAAGCTTCTAGAGGAAGGGCCCATGAGGAGTCTCCAATTGATATATAAATGTAGGGGAGGATATCTATTGGCATTCATGCATATTTTTATGATACTGAGTTGGTCATTTCGACTTCTTGAGCACGCTGGTTGTTTAACTAGTCTGCAGCACTGTTTAGTGCACCGAGTGTCTCCGTTCGGAGATCTCACCCTTAGCCCCAGGGGACTTCGAGTGCCTTCTCAGGTGAGGTGTTCCCATCATTATTTTGGTTCCAGACCAAAGCATCATCCTCGAGGACAGCGTTATTGCTGCAGCAGCATAATACTGTGTTGTAGGGTGTTGTCGTGGAGACTCCACAACACCTCTTCCATTGCTTGTTTTCTAGAGGGAGAGCCTTTCTTGCCTTTGGAGGATCATTTTGGAAGCTTGAGAGCTTATTTTCAGATCTTGGCATCAGGCCAACACATATTCTTGCCCCTACTGCACATTTTTCTCCAATAGCTGCGTTATTTTCATAGTCCATTTGCTGCGGGGTTTTGCAGATTGATTGAGAGGGTGGGATCTCAAGTGTAAGGATCAGCATTCCACTTTGGAGATCCATTGGAGGAGGTTTAATTCAGATCTTTTCATCTTATTCAGCCTTCTCTACGTATTCCTAGTTTCGGAGTTGCCCTAGCTGCCCAACTACTTTGGCATTTTTTCCATTTTGTATGTTTTAGCCAATCCTTTAGAGGATTGATGTATTGTTGTTTCTAAGGGTTAGAGCTTCGCTCCACTATTGTATTTGAGCCATATATTGTCATATCCATGTATTTAAATCATTTCGGAGAAATATTCTATCATAGACTGTGTCCTCATAGCCTGGGTTTATGCAGAAATAGCAGTGTTCTTTCATATTCATGTACATGTATTATTGAGGCTTGTATTGCTTTTCTTGAGAGTTTTTTTCCTCAAGAATTGTACAATCTTTTACTGCTATACATTATTCTTGGCTATACATTCATCTTCTTGTCTCACAGCTCATTGTGAAACGATGTCTATTCAGGGTATGCTCATATATGTGTTTGCATATTGTTGCAAGTCACTTTTGAGTGGGATTCTTCAAGCAGCTCTATAGACAGTGTCTAGAAAGGGCCAGGTAGCCTCTGGATCTCTTCCTCTTTCAGAGGCAGAATATCCAGTAAATGCCCTCCCAGTCTATCTTTGGTTGGATTTTTCCGTGTTTTAAAGATATCCTCAAAACAGGATATTACAGTGGTATCAGAGCATAGTTCTAGCTCAGCCTGTGGAGCTAGTTATCTACGACACTGGAAGAGAAAACGTGGGGACATTTCTCTTACGCACCAGAGGCCGTAGAGGTGAAAAATATGGGGATCTCACAACAGTGTGACCAACATTCACCAGCTTTCAGTAGGCCAACCAGGATCACAATGCCTACATTATTACCTCCAGTACTGAGTGAGAAAGGGAGGCAGCATGATCATTTACCCTTTGGAGATTATTTCCGCAAATAGAAGTCCATGGGGGAAGACTTCAGAGCAGCTTTTCCTTTCAAAGATTACTGTCAGCTCAGGCAGGATGAAAGTGAATGGAACAATGGGGTATCTAGCATGCAGAGTTCAAAGTTGCAGCATACCACTGGGAGGTCACCTTTTCCCATGTATGAGGGATCCACTAATCCCTGTGAGTCTAAGCCCAAGAAGATCAAAACATTGAAAAAGATGAGTTTATTCTCATCTATTTTCAGATCCAGAGGAAATGCATCCGCCTTTGAGGAGGTCAAGAATATTGAAGAAAAAGAAGAGGAAGTACCATGCGCTTCCTATTTTCATCAAGAAGAAGAGATTGAGCATGGAAGATATTTGGATCATCATATTCTTAGTGATTACCTTGTTGAGTATAGATCTCAACCTAGAGCCTTCAGGGAGACTCTAGATTTTCCTCATTTCATCCAGTTGAAGGAAGAGAAGAGGCCATGCAGCAGAAAATAAATCAAAGGCAATATATTTTTGTTGTCTACCTTTGATGGGTCATCTAATGCAAGAACTTGGGTGAGAAATTTGGAAGCATTTTTCCTATTACATCCTGTAGCAGGTAAAGAAGATGTTGAAATCTCAACGCTGCATTTGGAGGGTGAAGCCTATGATTGGTGGTGCAGCCACTTGAGCCATGCAAGGGTGAAGAATTTTGCAGAGTTCACTCAAATTTTAATCCAAACCTTTGATGGAGAAAGAACAAAGAAAGAATAGATCACATCACCTCTTGAGGAGGCTTGTGATAACATTGTCCCACCCATGGAGGAGTAGCCACATGCATCAATAGTTGGGGCAGCCAACACTTTTGAGGAAGGGACTCTTTTAGCCCTACAAGAAGTTCGAAATGCACATCAAGATATGAAAATATTTCTACATTCCATTGTTGCAGCAAATTCTTTTGATCAATGTGGGGATTTACTTTTGCATGACCAAGAGTCAAATCTCATTGCTACTATAGAACAGCTTGGTTGCACTGCACTGTGCAACATGGAAACACTCAAGAAGGAATCAAACCATCATTCTCATAATCCATTGTTGGATTGTACATCACAGTGGAGGTTGGGGTTTGAAGCCTTGAAGATTGATGGTAGACATATTGGAGTTAGAAACCTTTTCTCCCTTCAAGATGACACTTTCTCAATGAGCTCTTCTCAGCTCAAAGAGGAACTTATAATTTCAGATCCAAGACCTCATTGGTTTTGGAAGATTATGGATGAAAGGGAAGCCTCAAGGAGAGATCTCATTGGAGATGCACTTCGACACACCATGGAATGCAATGCTTTTCTTCCCTTCTCACAGGAGAAGATAGAAGATGGAGGACATCTTAGGATGGATAACATCTCTCATGCTTGTGTTGGACATCGCTTGAGCCATACACATCATGATGGGAGGTTTTTTCCTACCACCTATTTGATTCTTGATAGGGTCTCATTGATCCTTGAGAAACTTAAATTTCACAATCCCATAAAGTGCAAAGATAGGAATTTGATTTGGGAGGATGGCAGCCCTCATGGGAGGAGTACCAGGATGAGGAGAAGAAGGAGGCATCCACAAGTGATTGAGTGGATGTGATTGATGAGCAAGGAACTAGGAGGCTACTTACATATCTATGATATTGGGCAGCAGGAGGCTTGGCTGCGCTGGTTACTCTTGAAAGAGTTTTTTCATCACTTGGAAAACACTCTTCCTAAGAGTGGGAGGATGGAGAAAAGATGGCAGGATACTTGCATCATTGAGCAGCATAGAGAATGGATGCATGATTTTTATGTGTCTTCATCACATGAGTTGTATGATGGAAGTATGAGGAGGTAGCAAAATACTTTGTTGCTTTTCTTGGGAGAGCAAGGGTAGATTTTCCCTCACACTTTGTATGATGTTGTAGGAGGAGGGGATCTGGCACTATCTCCTTGGTCTTTGATGATGATTGGGAATCACTTCCATCTTGGGAGGTATTCCACAATTGTTGCAGCATTATTGGAAGAATCTCTGACAAGGAGCATGCCAAAGAACATAGTTGTGTATTGACAGGAGCTTATTTGCATAAGCTCATAGCGTTGTCACCTTGGAGTAAAGACTTATGGATGAAGTGTGCCCAGTAGAGATATTGTGGATCCATAACCCATAGGTCCCAGGATCACTTCATATTTGTTGCACTTGATGAACAAAGAGGGGGTAATGATGATAGATACATCTATGGCATATTCTTCTTGACTTGGGTTTTCAAGCATAAGGAGGATTATCTTTTTGCAGCACATGGTTCATTCTTCTTCATAGCATGCCAAAACACTATGAAGGACTCATGTATGGACCCATGTACCATCTTACTTCCAGCATATGGTGAGAACCTTCTTTATACATTCATTGATTTTCATACTCTTACCATTCTTATGCAGTGCATTGCTTCACAAGAGGGCAAGCCCGTCAAATTTCTCCATGAATTGTATTGGGCCAATCTACATGATGGAGGAAGCCATCTCTTTTGTGGCCTTGGGAAAATGTTTTATCACCTCATGTATGTTCAGTTGCTGCACTATAGCATGTATCATATAAATACATGCATGATTAACCATGTAAAAAGAAACATTTTTCCATGTACTTTTATCAAGCAGCAACTTGCAAAACTATGTTGTCACTACTGGGAAAGCTGTTGGTACCTTCTTGCATCACTTGTAACCTTCAGAATTTTCTTCATTTTTCTATTGATCATGTCGTCATTTGCTTATATAGATCAGATTTGTATGGAAGGCTTGATTATGATGGAGACACATGAGCTGGATGTGTCCTTGAGTGGGAAGAATTCTCACAATTTCTGCACTACATGTTCTAATGGGAGCATGAGAGGAGATATGGCCACCACAGACAAATATTTGTTCTCTTTTGAGGTGGACCATAAGATTGATATTCATCCATTTTATAGCCATGTAAAATTTATTGATCATGTATTATTGTTGTTACATTCATCCATTTACTATCCTTTAGTAGATGTGATGAATCATGGACATTGCTTGCCATGTAATTTTCTGAAGTTGCAGTTGATGAGACTGCATTGTATCCTTGTGAGAAATTGTTTTCATCATGTATCATCATGTAAAACCTTCAACAAAACTCTCATTAGGATGTTCCATGATGACCATGTCATATTATTCATGGATGGATTGTTTTGGGCCAGCTTTTTCCTCATTGTTGGAGGAGCCTTCTTTGGAGGATTGTTCTTCACTTTTCCATTGGAGGGAAATAATTTTGCAGCCCAAGATCAACATACACTCTACACTTGTCATGAGTGGAGAGAAGGACAGCATGGGGTAAGCTATGATGCTTGCCAAGTTCAGATTTTTAGCCCACCTTCATTACCAGAGCTTAAGGTGGAAGGAGATTTTTAGGAGTTGCCATGTTGGGAGGTGGCTCATTTTGTTTGGATGATTTCTTGGGGATGGAGGATCCACATGAGGGAGATGTTCCTCATTATATTCTAGACTCCATGCCTTGAGTGGATATTATTCAGTTCTATCCTTGCAATTTCTTGCAGACAAGCAACATTTGGGAGGGGAGGATTGTAATGTTCCAAATTTTTCTTCAATAAATTGGAACATTAAATTTTGTATAAACTTATTTAGGAGACGAATAATTGGGTAAGGAGGCCCAAAGATAATAAAAACAAAAATAAAATCCCTCTAGTATGAAAAGGGATCAGCCATGGAACCAGATTTCACACCCTCATGTGTGAAAGGAGATATTTGCAAAGAGGTTTGACCAAGTCAACCAGTGCAGGGTATGAGTTGGAAAGCACTACATAGGAGAGAAGCTTCTAGAGGAAGGGCCCATGACGAGTCTCCAATTGCTATATAAATGGAGGGGAGGAGAGCTATTGGCATTCATGCATATGTTTACGATATTGAGTTGGTCATTTCGACTTCTTGAGCACGTTGGTTGTTTAACTAGTCTGCAGCACTGTTTAGTGCACCGAGTGTCTCCGTTCGGAGATCTCACCCTTAGCCCTGGGGGGCTTTGATTTCCTGCTCAAGTGAGGTTTTCCCATCATTATTTTGGTTCTAGACCAAAGAATCATCCTCCAGGACAGCGTTATTGTTGCAGCAGCATAATACTGTGTTGTGGGGTGTTGTCGTGGAGACTCCACAACACCTCTTCCATTGCTTGCTTTTCAGAGGGAGAGTCTTTCTTGCCTTTGGAGGATCATTTTGGAATCTTGAGAGCTTATTTTCAGATCTTGGCATCAGGCCAACACATATTCTTTCCCCTACTACACAGTTTGCTCCAATAGCTGCGTTATTTTCATAGTCCATTTGCTGTGGGGTTTTGTAGATTGATTGAGAGGGTGGGATCTCAAGTGTAAGGATCAGCCTTCCACTTTGGAGATCCATTAGAGGAGGTTTACTTCATATATTTTCATCTTATGCAACCTTCTCTACATATTCCTAGTTCCGGAGTTGCCGTAGCTGCCCAGCTACTCCGACATTTTTGCCATTTTGTATGTTTTAGCCAATCCTTTAGAGGATTGATGTATTGTTGTTTCTAAGGGTTAGAGCTTCGCTCCCCTATTGTATTTGAGCTATATATTGTCATATCCATATATTTACATCATTTCGGAGCAATATTCTATCATAGACTGCGTCCTCATAGCCTAGGTTTATGCAGAAATAGCAGTGTTCTTTCATATTCATGTACATGTATTATTGAGGCTTGTATTGCTTTTCTTGAGAGGTTTTTTCCTCAAGAATTTACACTCTTTTTCTGCTATACATTATTCTTGGCTATACGTTCATCTTCTTGTCTCACAGCTCATTGTAAAACGTTGTCTATTCATGGTATGCTCATATATGTGTTTGCATATTACTACAAGTCACTTTTGAGTGGGATTCTTCAAGAAGCTCTATAGACAGAGTCTGGAAAGGGCTAGGTAGCCTCTGGATATCATCCTCTTTCAGAGGCGGAATATCTGGTAAATTCCCTCCCAGTCTATTTCTGGTTGGAGTTTGCCATGTTTTAAAGATATCCTCAAAACGGGATATTACATTGTAGCTACTAAAAAATACCGTTACTTTAAGAAATGAGCAAACTTTAGGAATCGAGAAACAACAACCCCTTCCGAGCAACCTCCCTTACCTGCCGCTTCATGTTTTCGTACAACTTATTGCCCCTGTCGATGATGCAATCGCCAGTATCCGATGTAGTCAGAGAGCGTGGATATTGTATGTTCGATCGGCGTGTCGAACTTGACGAGGATGATCACTAACCTGATAGTTCGGGCAGAAGGAAGCCACATAATGGAAATAAAGGAATTGAGTGGCAGTTAGGCGACTGATAATGTAGGTAAGAGTTGGTGTTGAAATCTAATGAGAAAAAATCTTTCAATCATCTAACAATTGATCGAACGGTGACCAACGATGTAGAGTGGCAAACTAGGGGAGTTTTTCCTAGAAGGAACACCTCACGGCGTAAAAATACTCATCTGATATTACATCTCACATGATAATACATCTCACATTTTCAATATTAAAACAAAATCATAAAAATTAACTAAATTATAATTTTATTTTAAATTATTGTTATCACATATTTATCTATTTTGGAATATGACTTCTAAAATTTTAATTTAATTATCAATAATTATCAAGTAGTTGGTAACTTTCATCAAAGTTATTCTATACTATTCTGTGGAAGTAAATTTATATAGGACACCTATTAATTACTAATAACTAACTATTTTATGGAATTAAATTCTTATCTTCTACCTAATAATTATTAATAATTTGATAATAAACAAACCTATATTTTAACAGAAAATAAACACACTTACACATATAATATAATTAAAATTATTGTTTTAAATTAATATAATTAAAAAAATATATACATGTAATATATTTAAAATTATTGATTTAAATTAAAATAATTCAAAAATATATTAGTGTGAATTTATTGTGAATTTATCTAGACTCTAAATGTGTCTGAGTCATCTTTTTAATTTTTAAAAATATTGTAATTCAAACAATTATATATATATATATATATATATATATATATATATATATATATATATTCTTTTAATTCGATTAAAAATAAAAATACATAAATGCTTTTAAAACAAATAATCTTTTAAATTAAATTGATAATTAAATTAAAATTTTGAAAACTTATCTGAAAATAAAAATATCTATAAACATAAATATATATTAAAATATTTTGTTTATAAAAAATATTAAAATATATTTACATAAGACATTGTGTAACTATTTTAGGTTTTGGAGTTTTTGGCTTAAATCTAGCAGAACTAATTTTTGGTTGGATTGTATTTTTTCTTGTTGTTGTTTATGATCCATTTTTTGAATGTAGAAATAAATTAAGTACCCTAAAAAACTCTTATAACACTTGAATGGTGCATAGTTCACAAATTGACCAGATTTGTCCAAATACTATCACCACATTAAAAAATTAAATAACAACCTAACACTTTTCATAATTAAACATTAAAATAATTTCTTTTCCATATACTCATAACACACCAACTTACGCATTTCCCATTTCCCACAACTCCTACATTTCCCACCAAAATATCGTGAATAATACTTACTAAAGTACAACTTAACAATTTTAATAATTAAACATAAATATATTTTATTTTTCCATATACTAATAATACATCAGCTTCTGCATTTCCCACAACTCCTACGTTTGGCACTAAAATATTGTGAATGGTATTTACTTATGTTGATTACATATTCTGGCACTAAAATATCTAAAAATCTCACAACCGAAAAGAGTGAAACAATTCACCTCTAGTAACTATCAAATTTAAAGATAAGATATTCCTAAAAATCAAAAGAGAAGTGAAAAAATTGACCTTCAGTAACTGTCAAATTTAAAAATATTCCCAAAATTCATAGCAGACTTTGGATTTCCTTTTCAAGTGCTTTAACGACTGCACATGGAACGCACACCACCATCTTCACTCCACTTTTTTTTTCAGGGGGACGCAGGAATGCAACCGGGAATCCGAAAAATCCTGAGAAAATTAATAGGGCATGCAATCACGGGTTCACCCCACCCAAAGTCCACTTCATTAAATCCCAGCCACCTCCAGTCAGTAAGATATGCATCTTCAACACACATATGCACATCTGTCATCTCTAGGCATGACCGTTTCATTTCAAGAAACCCCATGCTCGATCTCACGTACTCCTCATTTAAAGACATCTTTGCCTTCTTTATCATCTTTACAACATGTGAAAGGGATCCATTGACAACTTCTCCCGCTATACTGTTGCGTGCACATGCCACGGACCAACCATTTCTGTAGTATCCCTCTGCAAAAGGGGGGTCGACTTCCCTCCTCACGTCCACCGGGAAGAGAAGCCTGACGGTATGGTCAAGAGGAATCCCTAGAGCCACTGTTCTCGCTCGCCATGCAAACGCTGCTAACACGTCAAACATGGAACAATGCTCCTTCAACTCTTCTGCAATGGGCTGCTTTATACTCTGTAAAACATCCGAGCTGATGAAAAACGAAGCAAGTATCAGGTCGTCGGTTTTCACATTGGCCATCTGCTGCTGCATGGAACAATTAGGGTTCGCGATGAATCCACTTTAAAGAAGTACATCATGCTGAAAATGGACCAGATAGGGCTGGTGGGGTTTTAGATCTTCTCACTGCCACACTGCTTCGATTGAAAGCTTCGTCTCTCTCCTCGCGATCTCTGCAAGTCCCATGAGAAACTGGGCCGCCCCACGTCCGTCACAGAGACAATGGTCGAAACTTGTTAAAAATATTAAAGTCACATGCCAGCCTTTGTACAAGAAGAAAAGAGTACAAGACAGCAGCAGCAGAGATTGAGTGCGTAGCACTGTAAATTGAAGAAGCATGGAGAATGTAAGGAGATGAATTTAATTTTGATGGGCCGCAGCCACAACAGAAGAGGAGAGTTAATTTGGATTATGGGGGAAGTTACTTTTGCAGGTGGAATGGAGATTTCTCGTAGATTTGAACTATGGAGGAGCAGAGTTAATTAAAAACAGTCATTTCGGTTGTTTAAAGCCCTCAACAACCAGAATGAAGAAATTGTTTAAACAGGCGGAAGTCTTTTTTTTTTTTTATTGGTGGGACAAGTGGTCCCCACCACTTGATCGCTAATCGCAATCGCAAGTTTTCTTTTGAAGCAGTGTCTTGTTGATGAAGAGCTGGCGATGCGATGCGATCGCAATCGCAAATCGCAATAATAAAGTGTGGAACGGTTATATATTATACAACCAAAACATATTATAATCGCCCCCCACAGTAGTGGCCCGTGGGTCTACTTGACCACGTGGCGAAGACTTAATGGAATCGCAAGGTTGCAATCGCAAGGTTCAATCGGAGGTTCTTTGTTATGTGCTCCGATCGAAGGCTGAACCCGATCCGGTTATATGCTACAGTCCATATTTCAACCGCATCCGGTTCTTGATCGCAATCACAAGCTCTTAAGTGTTGGGCCCGATTGCACTTTGAAATTGGCGGACCCGATGGTAGTATGCAATGGAGTTAATAAAGTCCATCGCGTCCGGGATCTTAATTGCAATCAGAACTTTCCGATTGATCACACCCTTTTGTTATGTGCTCCGATTGAAGTGCCAGACCCGATCTAGGTATAGGCCACAGTTTATATGGTCATCGCATCTGGGTCCTCAATCGCAATCGCAAGTTTTTGTTTGACACTGTCGATCCGCCGACTGCGATGTGGTCCCCACTCGCACGTCGTGCATTTGAATTTTTTAAAGTTCCGCAAAGGTTTTTATGTAATGTTTTTTTTTTATGCGGGACATATAAAAGCCAAAAGGCCTGCAAGCCTGGGTATTAGTGTAATTGTATTTGTTTTTTTTTGCACAGCAATGCGTGTGAGAAGAAAAGAACACAGCAGTGTTGATCATTTAAGAGACAGAGTATTGTTTTGGAAAGACAGAGAGTTGTTTTGTAGCACTGCGTCTGTAGCAGTCAATATTCTGTATCCCTCTGCTTTGAGGAAGACTTTTGTAATAGTTTTTTTTTAAGTTTTGTTAATGAAATAGAAGAAAGCATTTCTATGCCATCTCTGTCTGCAAGCAATTTCTATTTTAACTTCTCTGTGTTGTAGAGGGGAGTTTACTCTCTCCACTTCTGTTGTTTGGAATTCTCAAAATTGCAACAAAACTCACACCCACAACAAAACCCCCGCAATCGAAGCGAGTTACCTATTTTTGTCAAAACACAAAGCACCCATTGTGAGCAGCTCAACCACACACAAACACAACAATGGAGTTGAACGAATCCTTTAAAATTGAGGAATGGAAAAGTAGAGGAAACAGTTTACCTGAAATATGAGTGGGGGTACGTCCTCAACTTTTGCAGTGAGCAGAAACTGAAAGATCAATTGCTCAAATGAAGGTTTCAGCTCCTCCAACTCGCCTAACAGTGAAAGAGTGTTATGCATGGAGGCTTCAAAAAAGAGAGCGCCCTCTCCTGTGCAGTCTACCTGCATTTTTCGGCCATCTTCGATTCTCTTTACACGGACTGCAAGTGGGTGATAGTAAGCTAATACTTGTGACAGTGCATCCCTAATAACCTTCACAGGATTTTGGGAGGAATAAACATTAGGAGACCCATTATTATACAACAGCAATGTATCGAATCTGCGCCTTACGATGAGATGGTCATCCAGATTGGAAAGATAGAGTGTGGTTCTGGGAGAAGGTCGCGAAGGTGGCACCATTACAGACCCCAAAACATTTACAGTAAGCTGAAATTGGGAGCAATGCTCCTTCATATCAAGGCTCTTCATTGACGTAACTGGCCTCCACCTTCTGCTCAGAAATTCTCAAATCTGCTTGTGCCAAAGATGATGTTGTTGTTAAATAGATTGGAATAGCTAGATCATCATGGTAAGTAGTTGACTAAATTTCCTGTAGCTGGTTGGAATAGCTGGTTGTCGACTAAATATCCTGTAGCTTCTATGGTGGTACATGTGTAGGTTTAAGTCCCATTCACCGTCCCGTCAAGCTACTATGAGACTAAACAACCAAAATATTTGTGTAGCCTGTTGTGGCAAACAAATATATCTTACTTAAGTATCAAATAGTTAACCGACGTTATGATATTACATAAAGAAACACGTAATCAGATCACACAAGTTACCTTAAACACATTTTTTCAAAGGCATTTATATTTTAGTCACACCTCACGAAAAGTTGACTCCATGATAAACATGTCACTCTTGTATATATAAATGGAAGAAGCTAAATGTGGGACAAACCGGAGGTGTCCGTGATTTGATACCTCCGGCGACCCCTCGGCTATTTCTCTGTATCCGGTCATCCTCACGTCTCTGCCTCTCCATGCCATTGCATGACTTACATACTGTTCTGCATGCCATATTTATGGTATCGTATGACATGCAAGATATTCCCTGTTGTATGTGAACGATTTGACATATTACTCTTTCCCCAAGAAAATTTGAATTTCAAGTTTGTTGCTCTCGCATTCATTTTCATTTGAATTTAAAATTTACTGAGCACTCCATTTCAAGTCGAAACTGAAGGCACTCCGAAGGAAGGAGTTCAACACTAACCAATGGACAGGATGGGCCCTTCATTTGTTCGTTACGCTGAGTATGTGAGAGTATTTTGAGGTGGGACGTAAGTGGTTAAGTGCTGAGACTAAAAGCGTTTAACCTATATAGGTCTGTTATGGTATCCAAAAAAAGAGGTCCCACAACCCACGTAAGAGAAGAGCATTGTCCTGGGTTATATAACAGTGGGTTATATGGCAGGGTTATAATAACTTATAATTAATGTTTGGATTAGCTTGATACCTACAACAATTGGAAAGAATTGTGACTGTCGATCTCTCGTAGATCTGATAGCAATCGCATTTCGATGTGCATAGAGGTTAACATGCTGGACGAAATCGACATGTTATCAACGAGATTCGACATATTTCGGTTCCTTTCTTAAGCATTCAAAGTGCAACCAACGTTTGTTGGTCCAGATTTGTGGAAATCCACTGTTTTGTTTGCTTCTGATATATACGTGGGCCCATAACCCACAATTCCACGCATTTTGAAGGAAGTCGTAGTTTTGCTACGCATTGGAGAAAGGTTTCAGGTTTCATATTGATAAGATGACCGTTAAACTGTCATATAGGAGTTTAGTTTTTCATCAGGTGGTATCAGAACAGGGAAAGGATTTCCTGCGAGAGAGAGTTTGCATGCGAGGAAGAAGAGGTACAATTCTGTTGAAGATTTGTAAGCTTGTGGTCTTTATATTGCTGTGTAGGTGAGAAGATTGCAACAACCTAGAGCCAAGAGTGCTCAAATGGTTCCAGAGAAGAGAGAACCAGAGAGATGCCAAAAGACTAAGCTCAAAGGAGAGGACTTGCTATTGCAGAGGTTCTGTTGCAGCTCACAGAAAGATCACGAAGGCAATTCCATAGAGGATGTGGGTAGAATTGCTAAAAGATGAAGAAGACATATGACTAGGAGGTCATCAAAACTTTTATACCTCGAGACTCTGATGCAAGAGCATCCGAGCATTCTCATTAAAATAAGAATCCAAAGCTATGAAAAGATAAAATGTGGACAATCATTGTAAACCAGGGAATTTTTTTTTTAAACATAACTAAATTTATGGAACTGATAAGGTTTATTAATTGTAATTATTTGCCATGTATGCATAACAAGAGATTTAGTAAGTTTGTTTGAGCGATTGAGGGAGAAAAATCGTGGATCTTATATGATCCATGCTTTTTCAAATCTCTATATAAAGAATATATGTTGTGTGACAAAGAGAGAGTGGGAGGATACAATGTAATCGTACGAGGATTTGTGACTAAGGCTGAGATGCCTTAGACTGTAATCAATTTTTATATATAATTGAAATACGTGTTATGTGAATTTCTGTGTTTTTGAGTATTGGTTAATTATAGCTTAGATTTATGAGTTAAATCCTGTGTCATAATTTTACTGATCGACCATCGATCACTCTAAGGATCGATGGTGATCCAATGATAATATCAGATTATAAGGAGTTGTTGTATGAAGTAAGGCAGAACCTAACATTTGGTTAAAATCATGAATCTGAGGTGATGTGGCGGAAGCATAACAGAATCTTGTGAATTTGAAAAATCACATTTCTAAGGAACCATGAGTCAAAGTAGAATGGTGAGGTGAGGTTGGAACTCTGAATCGTGTTGAACGCAGAATGGGTCAATGTTTTCTAAAAACCGGCAAAAGTTATATTGCATAGCTTCAAAATGGTAAGTTGTTTTTATTTTATCTGTGCGGTACCATGTGATGATGACACGCAACCTCATGAAACCACTTATATCGCATGATTAAGAAAAGGTTATCCATCGGGCTAGTTGGCACGCAATAACACGATGGTCGTTGGATCATTTTCTGGATCAACGACGGAGCCCTCAACGTTATTTCACATAATGAAATTGAGATTCAAGTTGGAATAGTAATTGCAGCGATGAGATAAGGATTCACCTCGAAATGTGTGTAGGGTATGTGAGAGTATTTTGAGGTGGGACGTAAGTGGTTAAGTGCCGAGACTAAAAGCATTTAACGTATATAGTTCTATTATGGTACCCAAAAAAGAGATCCCACAAGCTACCTAAGAGAAGAGCATTGTCTTGGGTTATATGGTGGGCTTATAATTACTTATAACTAATGTTTGGATTAGCTTGGTACTCGCATGAACTGGAAAGAATTGTGACCCTTGATCTCTTGTAGATCTGATGGCAATCGCATTTCGATGTGCGTAAAGATTAACATGCTGAAAAAAATCGACATCTTATCAACGAGACTCAAGATATATTTGGATTCCGGTCTTCAGCATTCAAAGTGGGACCAATGTTTGTTGGTCGAGATTTGTGGAAATCCGTTGTTTTGTTTTTTTCGGATATATACATGGGCCCATAACCCACAAGTCCACCCATTTTGAAGAAAATTGCAGCTTTGCTAAGCATTGGAGAAAGGTTGCAGGTTCCATATTGATAAGATGACCGTTAAACTGCCCTATAGCAGTTTAGCTCTTCATCAAAAACAATGTTTTGGTGTTGGGTATGAGCGATATGAGGGGATCGAATTTTAGGTTGATGGATCGATTTAGGGGTGCTTTATCGGCGTGGGTGGTGATCTTGAAACCAAAAATAGAGCTTTTAATCTGTTTGGGGGGCGCTTGGACTCGAAGTAGCAGACAAACGATGGTGGCAAACCAAGTAGCAGACAAACGATGGTGACAAAGAAAGTAGCAGACTAGTAACTACTCTCTCGCTATCAAGCAGCCTCACTCTTGGAGAATTAATGATGGCTTTTAATTGTTTGTTTTCGCATTCCTTTACGGCAAACTAAACAATGTATTCAAATGTTTCACAGTGTGATCTGCAGGTCGATTGTCGAGTTACTAGTTCCAAAAAGCGTATCAGGAAACGAATATAATCTTTGTGTACACAACTGGTAGATTTTGCAAAAGAATCAAATTTTTTGTAACTCATGAAATAGATGGTTTTTAGAAAAGAAAAATACAAAGTTAGTTCTATGTATATAATTCAATTTAATAAAATATTTGGAAAAGATAATTAACATTTACAATAATTAAAAAAAAAACTGATAAAATGTTAAATTTTAAGGCGCTTATTTTAGTGAAATGCTAACCTATATTCAGTGCTATTTTAAAAAACTTTGTTTGGTCCATGCATAATTTTTTTTTTAAAAACCTTTACCACCTTCCCTGGGGCGCATAGAATTTTTTTCCATTTAAAGGAGATTTCTTCATGATAATATTTTGATCCATGCATTAAAAAAAATAAAAAAAAAACCTTTACCACCTTCCTTGAAATTATTCAAAATTATATCCTTTACTTTGCAATATGTTGAATTGTTCAAAATTATATATATCCATTATTCTACAATGTGTTGAAGTAGGTTTGTAATAAGTTAGCCAAAACGAAACAGAGTTGTTATATGCTTTGAACATATGCAATTTCTTGAAATGAAATAAGTTAAACTTAATTGGCTTGTAAACTGCATTATAGGAAAGACTATGGAAATGGATTACAATTATAAAATTTTGCATAGAATATTTTGGCACGTGAAAGAATATGGAAATGAATTGTAACATATCGAAGATAGCCGGATGATAACAAAATTTGCAGTTTTCAATGCCAATTATCTTTCCATAGAAAAATTATTAGAGATATAATTTAATTAGTCGGTGTCAGTTTTGAGAGTGTGATAACAGTGGTAACAACGTCGCCCTCTTCTGATCATATAGAATATGAAATTTTTGTTGTTGAATGTTCCCAAATATCGACGGTCCAGTCGACCTGCGCATTTCAAGCCACAACAATATGGTTTATTAGTCTGCAATAAAAGCTTTCATAGCACGCAGAACAAAATCCACACCCCCTGCAAAGTGAAAAGTGATGGTGGTAACCATGATTTTCAATGTATGAGGAGGCAACCTGTAACAGTCATCTAGACTGATGGCCGATCCATCGGCCTGCAGGAGGTTAATGTTTTGCTGAACGACACTCTTCAAGGTACTCTACACATCATTCGACAAATAAGTTATGGTCATTCCAGAATTGATGATAATTCCCCACTAACATTTGGGTTGAGATTGAAAGTGCGTAGGCGCAGATCAAGTCGAGAGCCATGGATATTGATTCCTTTGAGGTGAAGATAATAGAAATTGGGTTGCAAATTGCTGCAAATGAGCGGAGTGGATTTGATGCTCAGGAAGTGGAAATCTACAAAGCTTCTGAAGAGTAGATGGTTGGTTTTGGAAGCGGGGTCATCCATTGAAAGCAAATAGTAAGAAAATTTGGGAGGGATGAACTCTTATGACTTGGCGGTATTCCCTACAACCCACACATAATTTAATTTCAAAAATTTGTTTCAAACTTTTGAAAGCAAATAGTAAGAAAATTTGGGAGGGACTAACTCTTATGGCTTGGTGGTATTCCCCGCAACCCACACATAATTTCATTTCAAAAATTTGTTTCGAACTTTTCCAGCGAGAGTGCTCAGCTTGAAATCTTGAGCGTTGAGTGACATTGAATCCACACAAGTGGACATGTAAGTTCATTAATTACATCTGTGCTAAGGTAGTCAGAGCGGTCTTGCCCACTTGTCCACCATCTGCATTAACTGCCTCAACTACAAAGAGTTGTGACGCGTGCCTGAGTAGGACGCATACCTAAGGCTTACTATTAATGGTTCCTATATTGGGAAGTTTGAATTAATGTTTTTTTCCCTAACTGAATTCTTGATTCTTCTTATTATAGGTTGAGGACTACTTAATGGAGAATATTTTATGTTTAATACATTCTTAACATTTCTATTCTAATGACTCCAATGAGGAAAGAATTATATATATTGTGCAATTATGTGTAGCGTGTGACTATCTCTCTCCTTAGAACTCATGAGTGGTCAACAATTCCATGTTGCATACAAATAGCTAGGATGTGGAATCAAGATGGTGAATATGTAACACTCCCTCCCATGCCCTTAGATTAATCTAGGGTGAAAGGGAGGTACTACTTTCAATTAACCCAACCTCCAAGATCACCTTATGGAAATGGGGTTACAAAAATTTCCTCTCACCCAAAGTGTGTGACACTCACTTTGGATAACGCCAACACATCCAACTCATCAAGAGCTTTCCGACGATACAAATTTTATCTCAATTTTATCTCTAGATTAAAAGTTATGCCTGTTTGAAGTTAGCCAATTAACTCATGCTACATCAACATGATACTGCCACATAGTACTCATATGGCACTGCCACCTCAGTCATGGTCCAACTTGGTGCTTGTTACATCATTGTGCCATACTACCAATGCACTAACAGGCCATACTTTTATGAACGTTATGTTTCAATCATTTGTAGTGCAACATGGATATTCAAATCAAATGATGGTGATTTTCCTCTCTAATGGATTTCATTTATCATGGGTCCTATCAACATCATGCCCTGCCATGAAAGGCATTTTAAGACATCTTTGGGGACCTAAGTTTCATAGTGAGGTGGCTCCTAGCCATGTAAACTCCACGTTAGCATTGTGTGGCACTCCTAAGCCAAGTGGCATCAAAAAATCACTGCCACTTATTTCCTAGGTGCCATGTCAACATAACTTTCCACATCACCCACATCCACTGAGTCTCATTGACATCACGTCGACATCATGGTGATGTCACCATCCCACGTGGCATCCTCCACTGATGCCACATGTCACCCAAAAACTAACCACTTGACCCTCCAAAGGGGCTATTCTACCTACCATGTGTCACACTGTCAATGTGCAACATTAGAAGCTTTTCCACATCACATGTCCACATCCTCTGAAAATCCCACATATACTTACCCGACCTACATGGCATCTATCATCTTAGTGTAAGTTAGGGGGTCCTACTAGGTTGCACCACTTTGTGTAGTTCAAGATTTTTTTATGATATAATCAAATTTGGGTCTAAGTGTAGCATTCCTATCCTATGATGTTCTATGTCTCCATTCCCTTTGATAAATATTACTTCGGCTCCCAAGATAGACATATCATTGTTTGTTCCCAAGTATCAAGGTTTTCCCTTCTCTATAAATTTTACAAACTATAACAAAATATTTGACAAAAATATGAAATTAATATAAAATGAATCAAATATTAAAAAAAAAATTCACAATAAAAAAAAAAAAAACTTTTTCAATTTATGCTTTTAGGGATGCAGATTAATAATTAAAGAATTAAAGTAATAATCATTGTTTTTTCAATTTATGCTTTTACCGATGCATGTTAACAATTAAAGTAATAATCATCGTTCCTTCCCTCTGTAATCGTGCCCTTTAATGAATTAGACTTTACTTTGCTATATTTAATAATTATTGTACTAGCATTTGCACCAAAAGGGTGCAAAGATATGTCGATAGAAATGTAGATGAATATAGTGTGTTTTTCATTTTTTTACTGGGTTAAGTTCTTTTTTTACTTTTTTGACATGGTAATGTGCGCTTCACTTTTTGACAAGGTTATGATTTATATCATGTGGTTGACGTTTTATACACTCACTAATTCTCAATTTTCCCTTTCTCATTAAGATAAATCAATAAGTAAATATTACCACTTAATATGAGGTGGTGGGATAACATTAATATACAATTTTTTCATTAACATGTACCATCATGTGTATGGCAGAGATCATTAAAATATATTGAATAAATTTGAAGACAAAAAAAAATTAAAATAGAAATTTTGCAATTACCTACAAGAGCCATAAAAATATTAGAAATAAATTGTAAAACCAAAAAACTATGATCATTCAGAAACAACTTTAAGATACAGACATTACTTAATATAGTTTGAATCAAGTTTGAAGGAAGAGAAAAATTTCTGAATTCATATTGCATAGAAACATTTTTGGGAATACGAGTTCATTTTTTTCATACCTTCACTTTTGGCATAAGATATTTTCACACCAAGTGTCCAAGCACACCCTAAATCTCATTGTCCAACAAACTACAACCCAACTCTTCCTTCTATGGAAATTTTACTATTTAATAATGACCTCAGCAGGGTTTAGCATTGGTTAGCAGGATTCTATAACATCTATTGGATATGTATTACAAACTCTATGGACTACATCACATAGGTTCAATTAGTATCAAGAGAAAAATGGCAACCATTACCTTCTAAGGAAAATTAACTGAATTGGACTCAAGCACACATGAGCAGAAACTCAAATGCTATCGTGGCTAACTTGTTTAGCCACATGCAGATCAATAGCATCTAGATATATTTTTGCAATTACTCATAATGGTGGATAACTTTTAGTCCCTTGCAGACCATAAATGATAGTCTCCAGTAAGATAAACTATAATGATTGTTTGCGCTACCTGCCACTTTTAATGAATTTAAAACATCTCTTTCCACTTGATGAGAAACCGTTACTATAAAATTGGTTCAAATTACTGAATTAGTCCAAAATCTTCCCCATAAGAAGAATCACTAAAGAATAATAGCTTCTATTTTTAAAACACTTGTTTGCCAAGGATCCATTGCATAGTCATAAAACATGTTTGAAAAAACAAAAAAATGGAAAAAACATGGACCTTAAAGTACAACAAAAGAGAAAAATTTATAGAAATAAAAAAAAAACATGCAAAAAATAAGGTGGCATATATAGGGGAAAATGCAAATTAATTCAGATAATTATAAAAAATAAAAAAAAGTATTGAGATCATATACTTCAGTTATAGAAGACTTGAAAAGATCTCGACTTTCTAGGCAAAAAAAATTGGACTTGTCTCCTTAATAATCATATATTTGAGTTGTGAGGAGTCCTATGGCATATATTAGTTAGGGACTAAATGGAATATATATATATATATATATATATATATATATATATATATATATATATATATATATATATATATATATTGAAAAATCAGCAGTGTTTTGTAACTATGAACCAGTATTTGAAAACCTTTAACTTAATACACTCATTTTCAATTCAACATAGATGCTTGGAAATGGAGTCAAAATAAGATGTAGTTTTAACATATGTCTCAGTAAAACAAGCATATTATCTTAGATTACACAAAAATATGTTATCCAAAAACAAAAAAATGAATAAGAAACATGGTGAAATAAAAATAGAAATTTTAGCAAGATAGAAAGATACATTGCAACCATGTAGGAATGGATAATATTAATTACCTGATGAATCCTCAATTCTATGAAGGATTGTAGAAGGGGCACCATAATGCATTGCAATGGCATCAAGTGAGGGCATTGGATATATGCTAATAGAACTAAACGATTTATTTTTGCTGAATTATTGGACTTATGTACAATCAAGGAATTGTACATGGAGGAGCCATTATCCCATGCCATGGAGTCAAGTATTCTTTCCTCTAAATTTTTCAAATGTCATTTTAACTCTCTTGGAATATTTTCATCGTGCCTTACAAAATTCTCTATTACCTTGCTAAGATCAAATGTAGTTATTTCGACTCTGCTCTACATGTGGCAACCAAAACCTCGTAATACAACTTTAACGCTTCCATCCTACGTTGTGTTGCCCATATGATATCCATCAAGGATGCACTATGGAGACTTCTAGCTACACATATTTCCCAAGGTGGACTACGAGGAAAAATTTCTACTCATATTATTCTTCCTCGATGACTATATGTGGTAATGTCCCTATCACACGATGAAAGAAAATGCCCAAGCTATGAAAAAGGTTTTGGAGTATCTAGTTTTTCATGTCTTCTAGTTTCTTATACAAGTGGCACTTTTCATATGAGCAGGTCAAAAAAATAAACAAAATTTAAACATAACATAAACAACTCGAAGACTGTTACACAACTAAAAGGCTTTCATTTAGCTTACTCTTTTAAATATCTTTGTGAGAAGGTTCTAGAGGCAAGGGATTAAATGCCTCCTAGTTTGTGAATTCAAGGTGTGTGAAAAGGTGAAGTGTTATATGTAAATGCATGAAATGCATTTCTTTTTGTTTGCTAGTTTTTTTTTGGTTAAAATTTGTGACCTAGTGGCATATAAGCCATCAAATTCCCTGGGGATTTCACCTTCTTGGGCCACACAACCCTTAAAATGGTTGGATATTTTTCACAGATGGGGGTTTCAAAGCAATGATCTTCAGGCAAAGAGTTCCTTAACAAAGCACCCATTCTACATCCTGTGGGTTGAATGTATGTACTCTTATTAATGCCCATATATGGATTTTCTATCGATAATGTATGATGATCTCCTTTAGTCAAACCAATTTTTTTTAAGTTGATATGCTTGGGATAATCACCAGAAAATGGCAACTCTTTTATTTTAGGCATAAAAATGTGGTAGATGCATCTCACAAACTACTAAAGAAGCTCCCTTGAGTTAAGTAGCCACGATGCAATATATTTTTCCTTAAAATAATCCAGGACATGCACTTAGCTCCATCCACAAGAAATTTCCCCTAGAAAGGCATGCTAACCCGGAGTGGGTGAAACAACATCCTACTAACCAAGCAAGCCAAATTGACAAGTTGTACGCATGCTAACTCGGAATGGGTGAAACAAAATCCTGCTAACCAGGCAAGCCAAATTGACAAGAAAACCAATATTTTTAGTAAAGGAAATAGGCATACTCATAGTTTGACACTAGGTCATATTCTAATTGGTTATCCTTGCATTTAGTAGTAGGTATATCTTGTCTTCAGTTGGAAATATGCATCTGAATTATACAAAGATTCTCTTATCCACTAATTGCAATTCAACCCAAAGTTGAGAATAAGGTAGATCACTAAACATGTTAAGTAGCTCGAAAACAATCCATCCTGTGCTTCGGCCCACGGTGTCATGAATTTCTTTTTAAAAAAATGCATGTATTATGGCGTAATAAATTAGAGTCTACATTTTCTCAAATAGAATCAGTTTAAGCCTGCATTTTCTCAAGTGGTTTCTCAAGTGGAATCGGCGGAAAAAAATAATAATAATAAATAAATAATAAATAAATAAATAAATAAAATAAAATACAATAAAATAAAATTCATTATCAAATAAATTAAAATATACACATCCGGAGGTCAAATAACTAAAGGGAAAGGAGAGAGTGTATTTATGCACCTTCGATGTCTTGTTGGTCTGTTTTTGGCAAAGCTTTCCTACTTTGAATATTGTTATATTGGTTCTGAGGCTTCTGAGTCTTCTGAGTATACATGCGGGTTGGCTTGGTACTACCAACTCACTTTACAGAAACATTGATTTCTTTCCTCCTTAAAAATAGAAAACGAAAAATAGTAAAATTTTTAATATGCATATAAAATATTAATTCTTTATTATGGGATTTTGGATAAGCTCATCAATCTATATATATTTACGTTGCAGCAGTTATGTTTGGTTTTAACAACTGATGCATTTAACATCTTTAATATATATGTAGGCTATTTATTCATTGGCCAAGAAGAATAGCTCTCAAGACAAATTTAATACCTAATGTTGGTGAATGGCCAAGCACTCCACTACCTTGCTGGAAAACTTAACTGTTGCTGAAGGTAGATAATTTGCAAATGTAAACATTACATACATAATATGACACTGTAGTTGCACTGCCCATAATGAAATAGATGGTGGGAAAAAATCAAACTAGCAAGTGAGTTGTCGACTCTGGACAGAAATTGTAATAATTTGTTGTGGTAGTGTGTTCTACACTATATTGAATATTCAACCTAAATTTAAAAAATATTTACACATAATATTAATATCTTGATTCTAATTTATTTATTTTTATTACCTAACCAGCTTTAGAAAAATTAAAATTATGAAATGTGGACCTTATGGTTTGGAAAAAAGTGGACCGGTCATTCAATATTTTTAGAGAAATGAAACCCATAATTTATGGTTAAAATGGCCAATGACTAACATATATCTAAAGCCTATCAGATTCCAACCCTGACTATTTGTTTCATTGGGATTAGAAGCTGAATGTTGCAGATGTTTTCTCGATGGCACTCATGAATAAAACCCTTCTAAGTTATATGTGAGCATTGGATTACTACAAAGGTTCAAAAATGCATGATGGTTCTAATTTTTATTTTTTGAAATCACTACACTTCTTGAGGGCTTTTGTAGACTGTTTTTATACGGTTAGTTTGTAAAAGGCCCACACCTTGTTGGAAATACTGAGAGGTGGGGTGGTGAATCAATATTCCTTTCAATTAGTATTATTATTACCTTTCAGAGCATTAGTTAATCTTCAATTATTATCAGTGTTTGTACAATGATAGCAGTAAAAAAAATGAATACAAATGCACACAATTTTTAAGGTAGAAACCCCCTCTGGGACAAAACCACCTGAATGCTTTTCTTATAATTCTTTAATAATCAACTCCAATTGAAAAGAAAGCTCTAACTTCCTAGAACCTAGAAAATAATTCTTCTCCAACTCCCACTAAATGGACACTCCAACACCCGATATTCTTCAGTAGTCAACTGAATGGATGCCCCAACACCCAATGAGCTACAACTCACCCTAGCAGCAACCTACCACCCTAAAGTTTTCACAGGCTTGAACCTGTTGGTGACTTCGTGCACCAGCCTAGCACCACCCTACCAACCTGTAGAATAATAAAAGAAGAATGGACTCACGTACCATGGAAAATGGTCCACTTTACAATGATATAGAATGATGTAGAAGAAGAACACACTAGACCATAACCCCAACTTTGACACAACCACCTAATGATGATCGTAGAACTCCTGAAACTGCCTCTTCAACTCTTACCAGATAGACACCTGTACAAATTCTACAATTATGCTTTTACAATGACTCATTAGAATTATACCTTTACAATGACTATATGTAGTGTTGCCCACTTGAAGACTTCATGTGGTGAACTTCTTGCTGTTGTTTTGTGCCTTGATTATTGCTCTTGTCACGCTACCGTTTCTCACTCTTTATAACATTATATCACATTGAGTCTTATCTTAATGAATCTATAATACCTGAGAAAAATCTTCAAGGAAATACCCATGCCATGATAATAGCAAAACTTACCTCATCCTGCAGAGCATATGTCAGTGCTAAACCAAAAACAACAAATTAGAATACAAAGAACCTAATGCAATTAAGATATGAACTTTCATATAACAAAGATACTTACCCGAAGCTTACCTTTTCTGTGTCATTTTGATGCCCTAGAAATTCTGGTCCTTTGCAGTGCTTGACAGCACATGATCTAGATTTTTCATGCCTTCTAGGAGCTCGATATTGAATCTGATGTATCTCTATGATTTCAGATCCCTAATATGTAATGCCTGTTCATGTAGTAGCCCTCTGAGTCTTCTTTCCAATGCCACAGGTCTGACCCGATTTGGATTCTTCAAGGAAAAGTTATTCCCAGTCTCTGATAATGACCTAATTATGGACTAGTTCAATAGAGCGAAATTTTACGGTGTGCCATAGGTAACTTTTTCCTCCTTTGGCTCTGAAATTGATACATAAAAACTATAGTCCATGCACTATCTGCTACTTATTAAAAAATTCCAATTTGCTTCTCAAAGAGAGAGTTATGAAAATTTTCACAAGGTCACCTCTTTGAGATGAAATTCGGAAGCGTGCCAAAACCCTAACTTTCACAGATCATATCTCTAAAAATATAGCGAACCAAGATCTGAAATTCGGACACGAGATTCATCAGGATTTTTCCCAAGTGGGGGTTTTAATTTCAGCATCTAAGACTCCGTAGAAATAAATTTATAGTGAAAATTCCACGATCCCTACTTTTGGAGGATACATGAAATTTATTTTTATAGAGTTCAGAGGGGCTTCTATAGAGAACGTTAGAGGGATTTTAAGAGCTTAAAAAATTATTAATTATTGACTATCAATGACCACAACCAATTATTATTGTAATGCCACAACTCCATGGGGTTTTATCCCACTAACTGGCTTTACTAACTTCAAACACAAATATCTCTGAAACCGTGAAGAATTACGTGGCGTGCCATATATCAACAGAAACATCTCGACAAGTAGAAACCATAAAAAAATATTCTTGAATCAGAATATAGTAATTTGATAGGTCAAAATTCCCATGCAATATGAGGGTGGCCCCTGGTGTTGCTTGGGTTGACATCAATGACAACCACTTATCAACAATCTCCCCCTTTGGCATTGATCGAAACACAAGTACTCCCCCTGTCATCATGACACCTCTTCCTACAACATTCTCTCCCCCTTTCACATTAATGGTAGAGGGTAACTCCCCCTAACACACAACCATCCTACAGAATTGTACACACTCCCACTCCCCCTTTATTTTCTAAATAAGGAAAATATAATGAGAACTTGTGATAATCCCAAGCTTCTGGCAAAAATATTCAAATTATTCACGAGGTAAAGGTTTAGTGAAGATATCGACGATTTTTTTTTGTACCAACATACTAAAGTTTGATATTCTTTTCAACGACTCGTTCTCTAACATAATGATATTTGATCGGAATGTGTTTTGTTTCTTAATGCATGACATCATTATTGGAGATGCTGATGGCACTGGTGTTATCTTAGAAGTAGGGAATAGGCTCATTGAATTGTATTTGAAGATCTTGCAAAGTTTGTTTCATCCAAAGGAACCAAGTACAACAAGTTGTCATTTCAATGTATTTTTCTTCCAATGTAGATAACGAGATTAAGGTTTTCTTTTTTCTCAACCATGTTATGAGACAACCACCTAGATAGAATGCTACTCCACTACTACTCTTACGATCATCAATGCTTCATGCCCAATCTGCATCTGTAAAGGATTGAATAATAATATTGCTACCCTTGGGATACCACAAGCCATATTCTGTTGTACCCTTTAGATATCAAAGAATTCTATTGACAAAAATAATATCTGATTCTTTTGGTGCTGCTTGGAATCTTGCTACTTGTCCAACCACTTGCATAACATCAGGCCAAGAGGCTGTTACATATAGAAGACTACCAATCATATATCTGTACAACCTCTGATCCACATCCTTAGATGAGTCATCTATGCTCAATTTTCAACATGTTACCATCGGAGTAAGGACGGGTTTTCAATCTTCCATTTTGAATTTATGGAGCATTTCCTTGATGTACTTGCCTTGTCATATAAATATTCCTTTCTCTTGCTGATATATTTGAAGCCCTAAGAAGTATGTCATCTCACCAAGTAAAGACATCTTGAACTCAATTTTCATCTTTGTAGCAAAGTTCTTACTTAGTCGATCAACATTGCTACCAAAGATTATATCATCCACATATACCTCAACAATTGTTAAATTATCTTTATCTATTTGTACATAAATATTGCTATCAACAGTACCTTCCTTGAGCCCTTGTTCACTTAGATATCCATCAAGATGAGAATACCATGCTTTGGGATCCTGCTTGAGACCATATAGAGCCTTCTTTAACTTGTAAACATAGTCTTATTTTTCTAATAGTAGAAAACCTTCAGGTTATTCTATGTAAACCTATTCTTCTAATTCAGAATTCAGAAATGATAACTTAACATCCATTTGGTAGACTTTGATTTTTCTTGAACATGCATAGGCGATAAACATCTAGATGGCTACCATTCTGGCAACTGGTGGAAATTTTACGTCGAAATCAATTCCTTCCACTTGTGCATAGCCTTTTCAAAGAAATCTTGCTTTGTTTTTCGTAACCTGTCCATCTTCATTCAATTTGTTCTTGAACACCCATTTAGTCCCAATAACATTTTTATATTTTGGTAGTAGAACTAATTCCCAGGTGTTATTCTTCTCGATTTGATCCAATTCTTCATTCATGGCCGCTACCCAATGTTCATTCTAGTTGGCTTCCTCAAAACTACTAGGCTCAAAGGTTGCTAGAAAAAGAATGCGAGCTTATCGTGATGAACGAAGCTCTCAACCTTCATTTATGTCACCAATAATTTTATTTGATGGATGGTTCTTTTGAATCCATTCTTTTGTTCTATTTGGAGGAGCTTCTTGTTGTTGTTCATGTATATCTGGATGATAATTGTTTACTTCTTCCTGGTTGACAATTGCTTCTTTTTCTAGAATTTTCTCTATGTATTTTTCAACCTCTGTCTCAAGTTTCAAAGAAGCTACATCCTCATCATTATTCATTAGAACACCATATTCATCAAATGTAACATTTATTCTCTCCACTGTATGTTTTCATCTTAATTATAGCATTTATAAGCCTTTATTTTGTGTGAGTAACCAACAAATATACCTTCGTCAACACGTGATTCAAACTTACTCAACTTTTGATATTCTCTTTTCATATAACATTTGCTTCTGAAGATTCTAAAATATTTTACATTAACCGGTTTTCCTTTCCATAATTCATATGGGGTCTTGTTGTAATTATTTCTGAGAAGACTTTCGTTGATAATGAAGACTATCATATCAATTGCTTGAACCCATAATTTTTCATCCAATTTTGTGTCCTTCAGCATTGTTCTACCCATTTCCTATACGGTTTTGTTCCTTCTTTCAAAAACTCCATTTTGCTGAGTTGTTCATGCTGTTGAAAAATTTCTTTTCATTCTATTTTCATCACAGTATTGCTGAAATAATTTGGAAGTGAATTCTCCAGCATTATCTGATATTAGACTCTCTATTTGCAAATTAGTTTTATTTTTGACCAACTCCTTATAGATTTTAAAGAACTCAAATGCTTCACATTTTTTCTATAGGAAACTGACGATTTTCATCCTGGTATAGTCATCTATCATTAACATGAAATATAATTCTCCATCTAATCCTTTTGTTCTCACATGACCACATAGATTAGTTTGTATCAATTCCAATGGATGTGATGCACAGTTTTCTTTTGTTTTAAATTTGAATTTTGTCTGCTTTCTGTACTGAAAGGCCTCACATAGTGTGTTGGAAGGTTTTGAGATTTTAGGCATTTCTCGTACTGCTTCCTTTTTGCTTATCCTAACAAGATTGTCAAATTTTATGTGACCCATTCGTTTGTGCCATAACCAGATTTCATCTTCTTTAGCTAGTAGACATGCTTTAGTTGCTTCATCTAGAACATATATTCCATTTGGAGCTCGACTCACTGTAGCCACAATTTTACCATACCTGCCTTTCCTGATTTCACATTTTGTGGAGTTGAATAGTAGTGTGTGTCCTTGATCACACGTCCAACACTGAGAAGATTGTGATTCATGTTTTTAACCAATAGAAAATTCTTGACTGGAGCATATTTACTTTCAAGAGTGATGGTACCTGATCCTATAAAATTTGAATATCCATCATTTCCAAAGGACATGGTTCCATCTTTCTTCTCTTTCAGAGATACAAATTTATTTCTATATCTAGTCATATGCGTTGAGAAATCGCTATCAACATACCACACATCTTTATTGTTTTAAGCCTTGAGAGCGAGAGCACAATTATCAGTCTTCTTCTTCTTCCATGTTCATTCATTCTATGGCTTCAAAGCTTCTTCTGGAGGATTTTCAAGTTTGTTGTCTCTAGCTATGTGTTAAAAGTTTCGAAATTTGTAACATTCAATAATATTTCTGAAATGTTCAAATATATTGATGTTTCGTTGAGTCCTGCGAGTTTCATATTTGACATATCTCCTTGAATTGTATTGGTTCCTAGGGTACGTGTGACATTCTAAAAATTAATGACCAAATTTTCCACATTAATAACAATAGCCATGAAAAATATGTTGGTACCTGGATGGAAATCTTCATCGGGGAATTGTCTTCCAAGGCTGTTCTTGCAAATCTTGTCCAATGAAGTCTACAGGATTGTCATATCTCATAGGTTCATTGTATTTTCTTGTAGAAGGTATTGCTTCTTCTTCTTTGTAACCGAGGCAAGTTCTGTTGTTGTAAGATCGTTGATTTTTGATGAGTTCTTCCAATGCCCTTGAGTTGTTGGCATAGTTTTGGATAGTTTTTCCCTTCTTCGCTTCCGTACGTAGCGAGACTACTTTGGCTTCTAATGCTTCCCTTTCTTGGTTGCTTTCTTCCAACTTCTTTTGAAGTGACTCTTCAATACATTTGTGTTCTTCAACTTCAATTTTGAGACCTTGAACTTGTTCTTCAAGAGTATTGGAATGGATCTTCTCAGCCTTGAGCTCTTTTATAAGTTTGATTGCCTCCTTAGAAAATTATTCTATGGTCAACTCTTCTTCTTCATTGTTTGATACCTCTTTTTTATTTTGCTTGGCCATAAAAAATCCTCTCTCATTGGCTTCTTCTTCATTGTCACTATCTTCATCGGATGATGAGCTATATTCTTTAGCGAGAAAGTTCCTTTTGAATCCTTTATTATTTCCTTGCTTGTTAAATTTATTAAAGCCTTTCTTTCATTTTCAGTTGCCATCACTTATGTTCCAACATTTTGCTACGAAATGCCCAACCTCACCACAACTAAAACATATCAATGGAATTTTAGCTTTGAATTTTCCCTTAGAAATTTTTAGTTTTCTCGTAAAGTAAGCATATTCTCCATCTGAAAGACCTTCTTCATCATCTTCCTTTTATTCACACTTGTACGTGAAGTTATTTTCCTTTGAAGGTTGTTTGTTCTTATTGGTTTTCTTAGATGTAGCGAATGTAGTTTCCAGATGCGAAGTACCCTCTTCTTCATCAAGTCTCATTTCATATGCTATGAGAACTCCATGTAATTCCTTTTTGTTGATTTTGTCCATATTTTCATTGTATTCTAAGAAAGATATATTTGGGTTCAATCTTCATGGTAACATTCTAATAATATTTCGTATAATATTCTTCTCGTCAATATGGTCTCCCAATACTTCCAGAGTGTTGGTTATTTCATCATCGTGTTGGAAGTATGCAACAATGTTGTCATCTTCTTTCATTCCGAGTTGCTCAAATTTTTATCTGTAGATTTGAAGCTTTGCTTCTTTGACATTTAAGTCACCTGCATATATATTCTCAAGCTTGTCCCATACATTTTTTGTGGTTTTACAACCCAACACCTTATGATAAGAATATTCAATACGTCCAATGATAATAATATTCTTTGCTTTTGCATCATTTACCAAATTCTTCTTACATTGTTCATTCGCAGTTGCTGTAAATCCATTTTGAACAGTGTCCCATACTTCATAACCTTGTGCCAAGAGATAGACTTCAATTCTTCCTTTCTAGAGTGCATAATTATTTTCACTGAAAAAAGGTACACCATTCTTGGTATGCTCCATGACCTCTTTCCAACTGTTAAACGGCTATTGAAGGAACCAAGATTTGATTCCAATTGTTGGAAATACTAAGAGGTGGGGGGGGGGGGGGGGGGGGGGACGGCGGGGTGAATCAATATTCCTTTCAATTAGTAGTATTATTAATATTTCAGAGCATTATTTAATCTTCAATTATTATCAGTGTTTGTACAATGATAGTAGTAAACAAAAGGAACAAAAACGCGCACAATTTTTAAGGTTGAAACCCCCTCCAGGATAAAAACCACCTAAATTATTTTCTAATAATTCTTTAATCTTTAACCCCAAATGAAAAGAAAGCTCCAACATCCTAGAATCTAGAAAATAATTCTTCTCCAACTCCCACTGGATGGACGCTCCAATGCCTGAGATTCTTCTGTAGTCAATTCAACGGATTCCCCAACACCCAATGAGCTACAACTCACCCTAGCACCACCCTACCACTCTAAATTTTTCACAGGATTAAACCTATTGGTGACTTCATGCACCATCCTAGCACTATTGTACCACCCTATAGAAGAATAGAAGTATAATGGACTCCTATACCAAGGAAAATGGTCAACTTTACAATGATATAAAATGATGTAGAAGAAGGAGACACACTAGACCATAACCCCAACTATGATGCAACCACCTAATGATGATCCTAGATCTCTCAATACTGCCTCTTCAACTCTTGGCAGATAGACACTTGTACAAATTTTACAATGATTCTCTTACAATGAATCAACAAAATGATACCTTTACAATGACTGTATGCAGTGATGTCCACTTGAAGACTTCATGTGGTGAAGTTCTTGTCGATGTTCTGTGCCTTGATTACTTCTCTTGTCATGCTACCCTTTCTCACTCTTCAGAACATTATATCATGCATTGATTCTTATCTTGATCAATATATAATACCTTCAAAAATACTTCAAGGAAATACCCATGACATCATAATAGAAAAACTTACCTCATCCTGCAGAGCATATGTCAGTGCTAAACAAAAAAAAACAAATTATAATACAAAGAACCTAATGCAATTAAGAGATGAACATGCATATAGAAAATATACTTACCTAGAGCTTACCTCTTCTACATAACTTTGCTCCACCTTTCTTTGCTTTGTTTCCCTAGAAATTCTGGTCCTTTGCAGCCCTTGACAACACATGATCTAGCTTTTTCTTGCCTTATAGGAGCTTGATATTGAATGCAATGTATCTTTGTGATTTAAGATCCCCAATATGTGATCTTCAGTCCTGTAGTAGCCTTTTGAGTCTTCTTTCCAATGCCACAGTTCTGACCCAATTTGTATTCTTCAAGGATAAGCTATGCTCAATCTCTCACAATGACCTAATTATGGACTAGCTCAGTAGAGAAAAACTGTATGGCATGCCACATGTCACCGTTTCCTCCTTCGGCTCTGAAATTTATACATATAAAACTATAGTCCGTGCACTATCCATCACTTTTTACAGAATTTCAATTCACTTCTCAGAGAGAGAGTTATGATGATTTTCCCAAGGTCACCTCTTTGAGATGAAATTTAGAAGCCTGCAAAAACCCTAAATTCCATAGATCATATCTCTACAAATATAGTGAACAAAGATATGGAATTCAAACATGAGCTTCATCGTGATTTCTCCCAAGTGGATTTTTAATTTCCACATCTAAGACTTTGCAGAAATAAATTTATAGAAAAAATACCACAATCACTACTTTTGGAGGATATATGAAATTTCCTTTTACAGAGTCGAGAGGGGCTTCTATAGAGAATGTTGGAGGGATTTTACGAGCTTAGAAAATTATTAATTATTGAATATAAATGACCACAACCAATTATTAGTGTCATGCTACAACCCCATGGGGTTTTATCCCACTAACTGGAGTTACTAACTTCAAACACGAATATCTCTCAAATCATGAAGAATTACGTGGTGTGCCATATATAAATGGAAACATCTCGACAAGTAGAAACCATAAAAAATATACCTGACTCGAAATATAGTAATTTGGTAGGTAAAAAATCCCATGAAATATGGGGGTAGCCCCTGGTGCTGCTTGGGTTGACATCAATGAAAACCACTAATCAAAACCCCTGTGTAGAGAATTCAATGTACCACATCTATCCAATTTGTTTTGAGGTTTGTGTCATTATACCTCTGATTCTTAATGTCATCATTCCATAGATACATATTGAAATTTGGCATTTGCATTTATAATTTCATTTAAATTTTATAATATGCGATGGTAAAATATTGATTACCGTGGAATACCATTGACCTTCCCATGTTCATGAGTGGATATTAATATAATCTTATTTGATTTATTTGCTAAAAAAAATTATGGGCCTTGTTTTCTATTTGCAGTATCTTATTTATTCTTTAAAGGCAATAATTATTTTGCATTGTGGTCAAACAATGCATGAGATTGTTTATCAGAAATGAAAGTGCACAGTAATTAATTGCATGTTTCATTATATATTCTTTTTCCAATTTTATTTTACATTAATACTGCCACATTACCATATTGTGCTTGGAAACATATTTCTGATTCTTCTGAGATTTTATGACCTGTAGGTATTCATGTCCAATGTGCTCCAAGTCAGTTTGTGATATGTATGATAGAAATTAATTTGATTTATGTTGCCTCATAAGTCTGATATCTTTCACCTCGTTTTTAGCAAATTCCTTATCTTTCAGACTGCATCAACACCTATGCCTTGTGACTATCAAAATAAGATGGTACGATTTATTCTTCATTAATTGCATTTATAAATATTTGAAAACAATAGTTGTTGTGTACACACTATCTAATATTCTTGCACAAAGATGGTTTTGTGCTTTAGCTCACTTGTACGCATTTAGTTGTTAATGTGCTTCTGTCGTGAATGCAGGTTTGGATCCTATGCAATAATTGCGAAATGTTCTCTGAGGTCGAGTTTCATAGTGTTGCATAGAAGTGTTTTAACTGAAAATCTTACAATACTCGCCAAACAAGGGGATGTCAATAGTGGTACATTCCTAAGAACCTATATATTTTTATTTATAATGTTAAGATCAAATCCTCAGTCATGAATTTCATATGCCCAATAATCTAGTAGTGATTAGAACATGATTCAATTGTGGATTCCCTCCATTGATGGTGTTATTAATTGATTAGTGTATTGCTAGATCTTGGTTTTGTGTTGCAATATATGCACATTAGAACTCAAGACGCTTTTTTCTGTGGACTTGTACGTTTTAATTTACCTTAACATGGGGTCGATTATTAATATTCTTTTTGAACTGTAGAACAGTCCATTTATGTGATTACACATTCAAGACCAAAGTAAACTGGTCTATTTAGATGTATGTTACAGGGACCCTTTTGATTCCTTTCTCATTTTTGTCCCCATTTTCTCTTCTTGTAGTATGAACTGCAGGTTAATGGAAAATGTAAATTTATTGTTCCTGTAGTATGAGTTGGGGGTTAATGCAAGTGTAATATGGTGTTTCTTTTTATTCATGGGAAATTTGAAGTTTTGAAAGTCCTCAGAAAAATTTCATCTACACTCTATACTATAGAACTTAACCTGAGCTTCAATATATCTTATTTTGTTTGCAACACATTAAAAGTGTGATAATTGTCTCCAAAATATCATCCAGTTTTTCTTTCACAAGTTTAAAATGAAAATTTTGTTTTGGAATCAAGCCATGAGTAATTTTTTACTCAAAACAAGTGTAATTACATTGGAGATATAGAAGGTATACTTAAAAGAGAAACTATTACTACATTTTTGTACGCTATCCGCTTAAACTGCAAGTTAATGCAAAATCTAGATGTTTTGTTCCTCTAGTATGAATCAGGGTTAAACGCAAAATGTAATGGTATCACATTCCGCTCTAAAACAAATTTATGTTATCCAATTCATTACAAATATTGCGTCTGCACCTACAAGCATAGAACGTCACCTGACGCTTTATTTATTTTTTGCTTATTTTCTTGATCTTAGTATGTCTTACTTTTCTTGCAATAAGGAAGCCATAATCTTCTACAAAGTCCTGGTGTGGTTCATGACCAGTGACTTGGTCATGGTTCACATCAATCTACTATTTCGCAGGAGATTGATATTGATAGGAATCATCAGATAGGTCTTTATTTTGTAAATATTGTTGTAAATATTTGTAATTTAAACATTTTACCTTACAATGTTTTCATAAAATCCTTGTTTACGATATAATCCTTCTTTGGTGGATTTTATTTTCTCTAGAATCACTATACCATTTCGGTGGTCATTATGCATTAACTATTCTTGCAGGTTATCTTACATTATTAGAGATATCAATTTCATGTTGAGAACATCAAAATCTGATAGTAAGTACGTATCCAATGAGGTTGATCTTTCCACTAGTTTGCCATTTAGTTCACCATTTTGTGGAGCTACTAGAACCATTGTTGCTGCATCTGCTGCCTTTTTCGATTTCTCAGTTTGTATTCTCAATCTCTTCATTTCGGCTTGCACAACTAAGTTAGCAACCCGTGCAGCCTCAAGCTCCTCTAATGATATGTTTTCTCTCTGCCTACTGTTTTCCATCTGGAGAATCACACTTTTTAGCTTCTCTATAGCATCTTCCTCCCTAGAAATGGCAACCTCAACTTTTGCAAGAGCCTTTATTTTTTCCTTCTGCACAAGATTTTGTGTCCTGGAGTTTTGTATTTACTAAATATGTTACCTTCCAATGAAATTAAAGAGTCGGAATTTGGGGCAGTGGAAAATGAGTCAGAATTTAGTGCAGTGGAAAATGAGTCAGAATTTGGGGCAGTGTTAAATGATTTCTCCATTTGTTCCATTTTTTCTATAATGAAAAGCTCTCTGCATTTCAAATTTTCATCTTCTTCCTTGATATTCTGCAGTTTATTCTCTCAATCCATTAGAGAAGCCTTGAGCTCTGCCACTTCCATCTTGCTCTTTTCTAATTCTTCTTTATGGAATTGGCCTTGGCTTCGTTTCCCTCAATCCAACAATATCCATAGACTCTCCAACCTTAATAGACCATGTCTCAACTTGTCCAGTTGCAATAATACCATGAGCAGTGATAGAAAAAAAATCATCTACAACCATCAGTAAAAGAATCTCAGTTTGCCTATGTGGAATTAAAATATATTCATCCACTGCAGCTATGAGATCATAAATCATATCCACCCACCCATTCTCACCTCACTTGATGTTTGGATTTTCCATATGAGACTCGAGAGCAAGGAGCATTGACCTAGAAACAATCAACACATCATCCCCTGGAAACTCATAAGAACTCAAGAGCTCCCTGACCTCAAGCTCAACCAACTGAAGCAACTCGTCGCCATCAACCTAATCTTGTTTGTTCAATAACACCACCACATCGGGCACCCACCTGCTTGGCCAGAACGATGTGTTCCTTCGTTTGTGGCATAGGGTCATCTGCTCCTGACACAGCTAAGATTGTTCCATCCATTTGAGAAGCCCCAATAATCATATTTTTTACATAAGCAACATGACCAGGGAAATCCACATGGGCATAATGTTTGTTCTCGATCTCATATTCGACAGTAGCAGATGTTGATTGTAATTCCTTTGACCCTTTCTTCTGGCATCATATTTTTTTCGGGGTGCGGGTGCCCATGGAGGGAAAATCCATGGTGAGGGCAGCAGTCAGGGTGGTTTTCCCATGAGCAACATGGCTAATGGTGCCAATATTCACATGGGTTTTTTTTCTCTCAAATTTTTCCCGACTTGCCCTGACTGTGAACCAGAATGACTTGAATGTATTCACAGATAAAGAGGAAGGAAAATGGCCTCTGAAATCATTTGTATATGAAATTGGGGTTTAGAGAGACCGATAATGTACCTTGTGAGTGTTCCCCTCTAGATTTTCCAGTGATGATGAAGATGAGGGAACTGTCGTTGCTCCCACGAATAACCCCGTAGTAATTGACATCGCCTAATTTTCTCGAGAGATTTTTGTTTCTTCTTGAGTTGCAGCCACAAAAATCTAATTGTAAGGAGAACCCTTATGCCCAACTGGGTTGTGACGAGTTCAACCGCATTGTTAGATCAACCAGCGAGAACACAAATAACTTCCTATAAATTCCACTGCTTCAATCACCTCAAAAGTTCGCACAAGAATTTTCTGTTGTTTTCGGTGGGGTTGTAGAGATCTCCAATTCAAGGGATGTAACATAATGCACAAAATCCATCGATTATTAAATTGAAATTAAAGAAATTTTGAAGGATCAGATGATTATGCAGTAGCCGCAAGAATGAACCACGAGGAAGAGATTTAGCAGACGTCGGAACTAGTCGTCCGCGGTGTTCAAGAGTCAATTATCCTATCTCAACAAATTTATGTGTAAAGAAGAATGGAAGAAGCTAAATCTAGGACAAATTGGAGATGATTTGACACCTCCTATCTACCCCTTTCCAGCATGACCCTACTCTCCAACCCAGCTCTCTCCCTGTTTTTGAGAGCCTCATTAACATCTGCCACCCTCCCATCCTCAGCCACCCTCCTTCTAGCCTCTGCTCCTCCCCTACTCTCTTGTATGGAGGCAAATCCCATGGAGGCCCTTTCACCATACATCGCCATGCCCACCCCCATTCAGATGCGTGGCCGTGATTTGATATTGGGGGGCTTGGTGGTTTCCTAGGGATTACCACATACATGACAACCCATATTCATTCAATGTGAATCTTGAATTTGAATGTTATTGGATCTACTCTATGGTAATGTTAATGAAAATTTCAAATTTTATTTTGGCACCTAATATTTCAAATTAAAGAGTTGGGAGGGAAATTTTACCATTAATGGTAAAATTTTGGGCGAAGAGTTCTCCTAGCGATGAATTTGAAGGGCGGGTCTTAATTTCAATTAGAAGGGCATATATTTATGTCGCCCTTCCATGATGAAGGGTTTTAAAAAAAAAAACATTTCAATTGACCACAATACATTATTTTTACATTTCATTTTCAGAAAGACAAAATCATCAATATTTATGTTAATAAAAGACTTTTACATATACAATAGTGAAGGAGGTTCCATCTTGCATTGCTTAAATTGTTTTATTGTCTATTAAAACTCTTTTGGAATGCAGAGCTAGAATACCCTCATTTGATACACCTCATTGCTTGTCTTTAGTATGACTTATCAATGTTCATTTTTAAACTGTGTCTTTCCAACCGAAATCACTAATAGGATAACGTACTTGTCCTCTTCGATTTCATCAAATACATACTCCAAAACCATAAAGTAATCAAATCACTAATCTCATTTGCAGATCTGCATCTGAGGGAAACACGGATGGGTGATTTGATCTGAGGGAAGCACCCCTTAAGCCAAAGGAGAGCTGACCTAAAGTGAATGACCACCAAGGTGACAGCAGGTGTTATCAAGTTGCCCTAGGATTTGTGCTTGGTGATTGTATATATATTTTGTCAAGAACTTGGAGGTAATACTATGCCTCATTCCATGAGGATTTTATCACTCCGTGTCACTTGATGCTTGAAAATTCTTTCTTTTTTGGGTCCTAAGTCACTCAGTCACTGATTGATTTTGACTGAGAAATACACATCATCAATGATCAATCAATCCAAACAAGCCAAGCCAAACTTTGAATAGAACAATCCTTGATAAAACCATAACAAACAAGAACAAAATAGAAATCTTCACAAGCTTCTTTTAAAATCCCCTTTGAATTGATAAATCAGTTTTTTGTCAAAAACAACCTCTCTACAGTTACAATGTAGTAGTGCATTCTGAAGAATGAATAAATTGGAAATTCAAAATTCCATCTGATTAAACCAATCAACACTTTATCAGAACTAGAATTAAGCATTTAGGAGAAAATGTAATAACATAAGTCAGTCATCCCTAGTACTATCTCCAATTACTTGAAGTTGATACTAATAAGAAAAACTGTAGAACGCTATCAAGATGGTCAAATCTTACATAAGAATATCGTTCAAACTTCAAGACTATTTTTGTTCGTTAGCGTGAATCAGCCTTAGAAACGTATTAGTGTAAGCAATTACAGGCTTGCCTATTCTAACACATCCATAAAGAAAATCACATGAATCCCAGAATAGAAAATTTATGCAATTTAACCAGGCTAGTAGACGATATAGTTTAGAGTTTTACCTTATCTGCAGTAATTTGAAATGCACCCATAACACAATTTATGTCAAACACTATCTTTCTACAATTGATTAAAGATGGATGATTTTTAAGGTAGGGTAATCGTTGTAGTTTGAAGTGATAACTGCAACTTATAGTGTTTATTTTACAAAGTACTGTAAATATTATTATACTATTACATTTTTTCCCCTTTTGGGGCGAGGTAGAATTTATTAGACCTTTTATCGCAGTCAATTATGGGACCTAATGGGCCAATACTATTGAACGGTGAACCTTATATTGTTGCAGTCTTGCAGAAAGAAAGAAAGCAAAAAAATTCTATGGCTATGGTAGGATTGAACAAGCCTATACGTTTTATACTCAAACTCTATTAATGCTATAAAGAAAAATAATCTAGGGGTTAGGGCTAGACAGAGTATGGGCTGCAGCTGCACTATACAATATTTCAAAGTTTTAATAATTGAATGCCCACTGCGCCATACAGAGCTATAAAACCAAATAAATCTAAGATTTAGAACCAAGCAGAGTATGAGATGGAGTTGCATCCATCCATTATGTCATTGGAAGTTCCAATAATTTAATGTCCACTACCATTACGAGCTCGCTCCTGATTTATTTTATCCTGTGATTCTAATTCTTATCCTTGACTAACTATCAACTATCCAACCTTGTCATTACACTTACCATCTGGAGCTTAAATTTCATAACCATTGTTCATTTTGTGCACCTCCATCTGGCCACAACAATTCAATATGGACATTCTAGGAAATGGAGCCAAGCTCCCTATCTTACTATTACTGCGGAAATAAAATCAAAGATCATTGAATGTAGTATGCTAGAGCAAGATTCCTGAACTAGATTTTGAGATGCTTCAAGAACCATGTAATTCGGTACTCCATCAAACAATCATTCTTGGCAAAACCCTCACAGTGTGCTTGTGAAGCCACTGCAAACAATATCTTAGCACGTCTGGCATAGCCCTAGCGAGACAGTAAGACGTATTCCTACCCTCAGACACACAACCTGAAGACTATGGAATTGTGATCCATGCCTAAGCCTTCGTCTTTGTGCAGACATCATATTTTTATAAAATTTATCAACGGCGTAATGCATGCTTCATCATATTTTCGACCAAAGAAAGCAGTAAACCACAAAATAACTCAAATTACAGTGGAGGATCATCAGAATGGACAAAACGCCATCCAAAAGAACAAAAAAACACCGTAATGTGCCAACAACGTAGAAAAGTACTATTGCACTCTTGGCAGTGCAGTTGGATGTGCTAAACACAAGAAAAAAATGACCCACTCTGGATATAATGTCAGTATGCTCAAATCAATGCAGTATATCATGACTACTGGTCAGCATTGCAATTGGGCATGCTTAAACAACAAGAAAATGCATCACCCATTGAAAATAACATTCAAATCAAAAAGGCGTTCCAAATTCTGGAATTTCCATTATTGGTTTTACAGATAATGAGAGACCGTCTATTTGTCCATCAAATTTGCGTGTATATGTGGGAACGTGTGTTAAGCCCAACTCGTTTAAAACCAAACGAAAAAACTTACAAATGCAGTGAGATCCTCAGGGTTCTTTGTTGTCTCCCTCTGCTCCTGACTTTGGTTGTTCCCCTCTCTGTTTTCCTGTTATGCATACACGAAGAAACATTAGAGAGCAGAGGAACTTCTGAACATAAACAATATGGAATTGTGTATACACAGACAGGCCTGAAAGAGGGACGGATTCAAGGGTTTTGAGTACCTGGTTGTTTGTGCAGCCGATTGAAAATATTTTATCGTTGAGCTTTGAGTCCTGACACTCCTGAGTCCTGAGCAGTGAGACTGAGGAATGGCTCTTTCGCTACAGGTTGCAAACTTGCAGGTTGCAGTGCTTCTCTTCTCTAAGGCGATGAAAAGAAAATCCTTAGCTCTGAGTCTGAAGCTCTAGCAATAACTTGGAAGTTGGTAAAGAACATTATTACGGTCCTTGCCAGTCGGCTTGGAGTTGGCAATGTCATTAATTTTCTTCAATACCTCCGCTACCACAGTCCACTGGGAAACATTGAGCAACCTTTACAGACTGGAGTGACCACTGACCACTGACCAGTGACGAGTCAGCCACGAAGACCCGTCACAGTTCACTCAAAGTCACGACTTCCATTTCTCCTTGGCTGGGCAATCTGTCCTTTCTCCGCTCACTCACTCTACCTTGATGATGTAACTGCTTCGTCCACCGACCCAGGCAAAAAAATGTATTGTTGCATTGGCATGAGATAGCACTTCTAAAAACATTTTATGTTATTCATGTACTTTTAAAAACATGTAAAAATTTAAAATTAATTTTTTTTTACTTAGTAATTTAACTCCTCACTTGTACGTAGGTACGGGGGGAACCCTTTGAAAGGCTACGAAAACGTGTTCAAATTTGATCACCCAAGCCCCTCATCTGCAACAAGCAATGTGTAGCAGGAGAGGGTCAATTATTTGATGGTTGGGTGATCAAACAGCCCTTATGGCAAAGGTGCCGATAATCTATTGCACCTCAGGTATAATACTTGAATCATGCTTATCTCCACCAGATTGAGTCACAGTTCAATGCTCAACCCAATTTTTTTCAAGGTAAGCTTCACCAGAGATGGCCGCAGTACTCACGGAACAAGCCCAGAGATCTCATTATCACTCCCATCCCTAGGGAGATTAACGCGGAACCTGTTGCTGAGGTTGTTTCAGTTTATTCTGATGAACGAGGCTTGTTATATTATTAAAAATTGCAGGAATCAGGCCTTCCAGGGAATTTTCGTCGAGAGATAATTGGTCCAGATTCATTAGAGAGGCGAGGGGCATCGAGTTGTTCCCAGAAAATGAATTTTAGGAGACCAGGAGACAGACTAGAGCAGTGAGATTTCCAATGGTTGTGGAAGACATTTTTGGTGAGGTCCAAGATTTGCAACATGCTCAGTTGGGTGATGGTGAGCGGAAGAATTCCGCTATAAGTATCTCAGCCCATTACATCTCAATCCACAAGTGAAAAGCTTGTGGAATGCATAAGCTGAGACATGATCTAGCTTTAATAGAATGCTTAGAATGGTTCATGCCCCAAATCATTGATGGTTTTGAGAGCCTTTACATCTCTAGACATGGCACCTATTATTTACAGGTGGGCTCATTGTAGTAATTGCTAAAAAATCATAACGAAAATGAATGGGAAGCTACTCGTGGTGGCTCTCACGGCTCGTCGACGAAGTTTTTAATCGCCTAGAAAGGTTTTTAAATATTAAACTAAACATAAATAAATTCATATTATCCAGAAGATAGCAGATTTTCCACATCTAGACTTTGTGTTTTTCATTCATCCTACAATATATTTTAACTTCATTTTGGCTTTCAAATATTAAATATCTTTAGTGTGGTGTAAACACTATCTAAAATGTAAATCGATAAAATTTTGGCCAAGTCTAAAAACTAGGTTTTGAATAATGAGGAAATGATCCAATTGCACCAAATGTTGCAAAGGAAACGCCGTAAGGTAATTCAAGGCAATTTGAAAACAATCGTGACATATAAAGAATCATTCAAGATAAAATATTATATGGATATTAAATACTAAATTTTGTTAAAAAATGAGCCTATCTAAATAATTGAAAAAAAAACCAAATAAAACTATATTTCAAATAATTATAAATACATAAAACTTATAACTTCTCATTTTATCAAAACTTAAATAAAACAATAACAATAAATTTATATCACTGAATAATTAAGAAAAAAAACAATAGTAATTAAACAAAAAATTATCCCATTATATCATAAATTGACATCATCAAAATATTACTCTATCAAATTTCTTGCATTACTATTATTCGTTCCATCGATTTGTAATGAGAGAATTTTCACAAATTTCAGTTATCACCCTTATAAATTAACATCATTAGAATATTACTCCATCAAATTTCTTTTAATAGCATAACTCAAGAAGTTAAAATCCATAAACCTTAAAAAAAACAATTTTAACTTTGAAATATATGAATTATCTCTCTTTTTTGCATGTATTTAGATGTGCGACCTTTCATATAGTATCCCAACAACTATTTAAAGTCATGTCAGCATGCAAATCATCACATACATTAATAATATTAAATTGAAAATGCCATTGGATAATAAACCATAACTTATATAAAGATGCTATAGACTTAGATTCCATGGTTGTTGCAGGATTATAACTATTTAAAGTCATGTCATCATGCAAATCATCACATACATTAATAAGATTAAATTGAAAATACCAATGGATGACAAACTATACCTTATATAAAGATGTTGTAGACTTAGACTCCATGGTTGTTGCAAGATTATGACCTTGTGCACCGCAAGCTTCCAAAGCATCTTATATAAAGATGCTATAGACTTAGATTCCATGGTTGTTGCAGGATTATAACTATTTAAAGTCATGTCAACATGCAAATCATCACATACATTAATAAGATTAAATTGAAAATACCATTGGATGACAAACCATACCTTATATAAAGATGTTATAGACTTAGATTCCATGGTTGTTGCAAGATTATGACCTTGTGCACCATAAGCTTCCAAAGCATCTAGAGTAAGATGTCATCCACAAAGGGCCATGGCAATAATACCACTACTACAACCACCAGCTGCAACATTGCCATTGACCCAAGGGAAAAAAATGGTGATGTTGTTGCATAGGATCAAAATTTGCAACTTCACGCTCTCGTACTATCCCATTGTTAAATCGTCTTTCTGTTAATGTAGAAAAATTCAACCATGCTATTATCAGTTTCACCAGAGAGCATAAATCCATTTTTATGTCAGCAAATTATTAATACTACATCTGCACAACAACATTTTCAACTGATAAAGCTTAAATAGTAGCCTAAATAGTGGCATAACAATTGTAATAAATATGTTTCATATGAATTGGGTGAATAAAGCATTTTTTTTCTACAGATTTCAAGATAAGTAACACTTTCATTGATCTCAACAAATCTAATATAGTACAGTCATGGACTTTCCAAAAGCAAGCAGCTATCAATATTATAAACATATATAAAAGTCAACTTGATAAGGTAGTATAGAAAGTCGTTATCTGTTCAACCACATTTTGTTCTATTATTATTCAACAATGTTCAATCCTTACAATGCTTTAAAATTTCATCCAAATACAAAAATATCCCCAAGCGATATCAAAGCAAAGTGCACAAATAAATAATTTTTTGCAATACAAAAATCATCTTTTACAGAAATGGTGAATTCTAGCTGACAAATTAGCTCTGATTCCCTGGTACCAAAGCAAATATAACATAATTCAAGAAATCACATGGGATCAGTAGAACAACCACAATGCACCTCTAAAATATCCCATCTACTTTGTAGAATAAAATTGAACAACAATGCACCTCTAAAATATCCCATCTACTTTGTAGAATAAAATTGAACATTGTGAAATTCAGAAAAGGCCCATGTGCATACCATTCCTGTTATTAACAAGATAGTGAACCACGTATCATTGGTTTGTTTTATAAGTCCTAGCAAAAATTGGATCGAAATAAGTCCCCTACAAAAAAAAATTAATGTATAATAAAAAAAAATTGCATAGTTAATATAATATATACATTTTCTCAAAAAACTAAGAACAATCGAGTTGCCACGCTATCTCATAACCCAGCCATTTTAATGTTTAATTGTTAATAAACTGTAGAGAGAAGTATTCCTTAATGGGTAGTTGAAGATCAAAGCCAGCCACCGAGAAATTATATTCAGGGAAGGACCAAAAATCATGAGTTATTCGACACTTGCATGTTGGTGTTTGAGATCATCTTCTAGCTGTTTATTTGTGAAATATAAAAACTTACATCAAAAAACCTTAAATCTTCTTGTTTATTTGTCAGATAAAAGTCTTACTTTCGCACAGTACTTTGACTAATAAAATATACTTACTATATTCCCTCTCAAATTTGAATCTTGAAAAAGCATATATTCTTAACATTAAACATACTTAAGCTGTATAAAGATAGTTGAATATTTTGAATATTTTGCTAATCCTGTAAGAGAAAATGCTGCATTGACTGATATATTAGAAATTTTAGTGAAAAGATCATTTAAATTTCCCACGCATGAAGAAAATAACTATTACTTTGTACTTCCTTAAGGTAGGTGATCCTACAGCTGATCACAATTGCTGGGAGCGACCAGAAGACATGGACACACCTCGTACCGTTTACATCATCGGTGTCCAAAATCCGGGCTCTGAAGTCTCTGGTGAAACTGCAGCAGTAATGGCTGCCGCGTCCATCGTCTTCCAAACATCTGACTTAGCTTATTCCCAACGTCTGTTTCACACTGCAACTCAGGTCAGGCAAAATATGCGCCCTATTTACAATTATAACACCATTTCAGATTTAATTCAACGCACTTTGGTTTCTATTTGAAGAAATTGATGGTGAATTTTACCGCAACTGCTAACCCGTTCTGTTCGTTTGTCTGTTTGTCCGTCATAGCTCTTCACTTTTGCAGACAGATACAGGGGAGCTTATAGTGACAGTCTCCGATCAGCAGTTTGTCCATTTTACTGTGACTACAGCGGATACCAAGTCAGTGTCTGTAGTTAATTTGTTTTCCATATCCGATCAATTTAGTTTCTTCAAATCTTACATTTTATGTTGTCAATTTCAGGACGAATTGCTGTGGGCTGCTGCATGGTTGCACAAGGCATCGAGCAACGACTCTTATCTGCAGTACATTCAAAACAACGGGCAGGCACTTGGAGCTAATGATGGCATATATGAATTTGGATGGGATAATAAACATGCTGGCATTAATGTCCTGCTCTCCAAGGTAATCACTTCAAAATATTATAATTTAATTTTAATCTCTCTGAGATTTGTCTATTAACGGTGAAAAAATTCCTGGATGTAAAGATTAAGGTATGCTTTGCACCTATAGAAATTTAATTCTTTTAATCACAGAATGTAATCTAATATCTGAGATTTATCTAACAATTATTAAAAGATTCCTGGATGTAAAGATTGAGGTATACTTTGCACTTGTAGAAATTTAATTCTTTCAATCACAGAATGTAATCTAATTTCTGAGATTTATCTATCAATTGTTAAAAGATTCCTGGATGTAAAGATAGAGGTATACTTTTCACATGTAGAAATTTAATTCTTTTAATCACAGAATGTAATCTAATTTCTGAGATTTATCTATCAATTCTTAAAAGATTCTTGAATGTAACGATTAAAGTATGCTTTTCACCTGTAGACGTTTAATTCTTTTAATCACAGGATGTAATCTTTATGTGTAATTGATAGTTTTCAGGCTAAGATTGATAAATTCCAGGTTAAAATGCATCAGACTGATTTTACAAGCATGATGCAATCTCCTGATACTAAGCTAAACTGTATTATATACCTGCTACACATTCTTACAGGACTATTTGGCTGGCAATGTAAGCTTCTTAATGTCATACAAGAGAAATGCCGATAGTTTCATTTGCTTTCTCTTACCTGGAACATCGTCATCTCCACATGTTCAGTTGACACCAGGTTCCTATACACCGATTTTTATTTTGGATTGGAGATCCAGGAGGGGCTAGGAAGTATTTTATGCCGAATTAATTATGTACACTTCTTGCTCCTTCTGCAGGGGAATTACGCATTAAATGTTTTGCTTGCAGGTGGGCTGATATACAAATCTAGTGGAAGCAATATGCAGAGCGTGACGTCCATGTCTTTTTTGGCTTTGGCGTATGCCAAGTACCTGAGCGATTCGTCTCAGTCGGTGTGGTGTGGAAGCGTTGAGCCAACTCCCGCGAGCATTCGGACCTTTGCAAAACGACAGGTAGGTGAAACTTATTGTGAATTAATCAAGAAATCAAGAACTGACAGCCAAGAAATGAGCATGTAGTTGCCAACTCCGACAGATCTCCACCATCCAACGCGTGAGCCAAAACTAATTTCGCAACTGTTGCAACCGTGACTATTCTAATCAACAATTAATATTGATTCAATTGTCTAACAAAAGATCGAATGGTAAATATTATGACAGACAGACAACCAGCAAAGTTGTTTTCAAATAAATACGCCTTATTACGGCGTATCCTGTATTTTATATTAATTGTTTTATTTTATAGTCTTCACTATAATATTTAAATGCATTACGCCAAAAACAACATAAAAATATCAATAATATGATCAAAAGATGACTTAACCAAATAATTTACAACTACTTTACTGTCGTATTAAACATATTTTTAGTATATTATGTTTTGGAATAAACTATTAACCTGAACTTCACCCTGACATTAACACAAACATCGCTATTACAAAAAATTCAACCAAGAACTTTGGTTATTAAAAGAAGCCTATTTATATGATTAATTTTAAAATTAATAATTAAAACTTTAGTTATTAAAAGCGACCTTTTTATATGGCTAATCATAAAATAAATAATTAACCAGGCTTTAATTGTGGAGTCAAGTTTACTTAATTTATTTCCTCGTTCGTAAAGGTTCCATAAAGCATTTTGTTTCACTCATCAACTATTTAATCATATTTTTAGTTTTTAATTAATAGATTTCGTATATTACAATATAGTAGTAAGTTATTGTGTCGAGATACATTCTATAATTTAATATAGGGTATATGTGGAGATGTAAAATAAGAAATGTAATGTAAATAAACATTTGAAATGTCCAAGTATGAGTAAATATTTGAAGTGTCTACTCAATTATAATGAATATATTTGTATAATTATCCTTACTTTTAAAGTAGGATTCTACTTAAAAAATAGTTATGGTAAATTAATAAAAATATAAATCAATTAAAGGAATATTAAATAAATAAAACTTCTTTTTATACTTAATCCATATTCAAAAGAGATATATGGTAAATAAATACAAATATAAATAAATTGAACTGTATGGTAAATAAATAAAACATATTTTTACACTTTAGAAATATAGTAAATAAATAAAAATATAAATAAACTAAAAGTGTGGTAAATAAATAAAACATTTTTTCATATTTACTCTATAATAATGAACACTAAAAAAAATAAATTTATTTGAAATCCTCTTCCTCAATCCAACCATAATTGTATTTGAATGAGATTTGGAATCATCCTTTCTAGAACTAAACATCAAATAAATAGGCTAATGATACATAAAAATAAAAATAAAAAAATAGTAAATTTATCAAAGATTATGTGGAAAATCATAAATTGGTAGTGGATCTTAGAGATCGGTACCTCTCCCAACCTATTTTAACCCGTGGGATTTAGTTTGATGGGATTCACGTCAACCTACTCTTGCAATTCAAACCCGTCTAAAAATAACTCTTCTAAGACGTCTAGCTTGGGTGATGATCCACTCAGCCCACCCTTATTCAATGTCAAGATCAAATCACCACCCACAACAAAATTTTGGTTTTTTCTACATTGAAAGGAAAATATGTTTTTGGCCATATGTAATCCTTAATATTATCAAAATAGAATTTTTCATTGAAGTAATAAATCATAAAAACCCAAAAGTGACTACCAAAAAAATCAATAAATATTGAAATTAAAAAAAAAAAAAAGATATATTCATTTACATCCATATAATCTAAAAAATTTATACTTAAATATGTAGAAGTTTTCATTTATATAGCAAGTAAGTGTTCATATAATCAAAATAGAACGGAGTGTAATACATCACTGAACTAAACTACATCAAGAAAGATTTAAATTACATATAATATCCATAATTAAGTATACTACTACAATACCACTTATTGATGGGATATCTTCACAATAATTATTCTTCTAGTCTTCCTCATCTTATTCATTCTAAGTCTTATAACCTACAATAGTATTCCAACCTCATTACTTTTCCCATAAAGGTAGAGATATCTTGCCTTATAGAAGTAGGTCCAAGCCCATCCAAGAAAGGTCTTCATTGTCAAAGTCTAGTGCATGAATCTCCACAACCCACTTTGATGATGGATCAAAGTCAACCAAATATAGGTTTCTTGATTATATATCTTCTTAAAAAAATAATTATATTTTTTAAAAAATCGATTTTTAAAGGTGTTTAGCCCGACCCCTGATCCCATTTGTAATGATATAACCAATTTCAAGAGCGTCAAGAGTGATTTTGGCTTGTGCGCATAGCCCGCAGCCACATGGCACCACACGTGACCGTTGGCAGAGTTGGCGGAGGGCTTGGACTTGAGGGGTGGCTGCATAGCCCTCGGCCCTATCCACATGCCTCCCACATGGTCAAAAAATAAAATTAAAAATTGAGTGCTAAGGTTCATTGGCACATTTAAAAGAAGAAACAGTTTGCACCATTTCCGGTGGGAAGTCTGCTAGTCCTAGGCGAAATTTTCTCCTAGCAGTTTTCCATAAGTCATGATTCGTTGCTCGGTTAGCTAGTTTTGAAAATTTGTAGGACATGTTAGAAACCTGTAATTTACAGTATCACAAGGTGACTGTGTACTTTCTCTTTACAAATTTTTAATATTATGCATAGATGTCAATATTCAAAATATTTTCCAAAGCAAGAAACAAAGGAAGAAAAGGTAACGTAGAAGCAGTTAAGGAAGAGAAAGCAACAGAGATGTAGTAAAGGCAGAAAAAACAGCAAAGGCAGAGTCGTGAATGTGTTGGGAAAAGTCGTGAATGTGATTGGGTCAAGTCGTGCACATTTGGGTCGAGTCATGAATGCTAAAGTGGGTCAAGTAGTGAATGAGTCAAAGTATTCCACGAACAAACTAAGAAACGAACGAGCACGACCAAAGAAACAAAATCGAAAAACAACAACAAAGGAGAAGTAAGGACCGTTGGATCTGAGCTTCAATCAACAACGGAGATTGAATCACATCATCGCATTACAAAACCTTTTTCATTTCATTTCCCTTTAAAAACATTAAACTTCACCCTCTTCCGCCTTTATGCTTTCCCCATTTTCCCTATTGCGATTAAAGTGGGGCCGTTCTCCCTGACACGTCACCCTTTTCCCCCAACATCCATCATAAGATCACAAATTGAATGGTTTGACCACTGTTTCGTAGCACAAATATTTTAACTTGCTGTTAGAAGCGCCCACAATGTATTTTGTTTAACTTGCGATGCGGTTGGCCCACCATAGTAGCTCCACCCCCCACTTTAGGCCATTTGAAATACATTAATACATCATGAAACCTCATAAAACTTTACCTTACTGCAGAAACTAGTTGCCGCTTTATAACTTCACCAATGCAGTGGACTTCATCTTGCCACATCATCCTCCAATAAATGCACATCACACTTTGTGGATTTTATTGCTTACCTTATTTTCCCAAATTCTAAACTATGTGATGTGCGATGTGGGTGGGTCCCTCTCCCCGCACTTCGCACTTTGAATGTTTTAGCAATTTACCTCTACCACTTATAACTAAACTTTAATATTTGCGATCTGCGGGTTGCAGTCCGGTCCCACCTTTCCTCCACGTCACCGCCTTCTCCCTGCTCTTCGCACTTCACATATTTTAGAATTTACCTTTGCTGCTTAATATTAAGAATTTTGATCTGTGGGCTATGGTCCGGTCCCACCTTACCTACCATGTCGCCTCCATACTTCGCATCACAATGTCGATTCCATTTCTTATAACTTAAACTGTAAAACATGTGATGTGTGATTTTCTATGGATGAGATAAAGTTCATAATAAAGTCTACAGATTTTCAAGTCCGAATATATTGGTATTTTATGATGTTTTGTTTAAAAAGGGTCGAGTCAGGCATATGAGGTTTGAACTTCATTTTATGAAGAAATAAGGTTAAACGTGGCCAAAAGGGCTTGAGTAGCAAAAATACACTGAGGGTCGAGTCACGCAAGGTGTTTTACCAAACTGGTTATGTTATAGCGGTATAAAGGACTTCTAGTGGAAATAAGCCTCGAAAAGGTGTGCAAGAAAATAAGATCGAGTTGGGCAAAGGGCATTCACGCATAATGTTATGGTATACCAGCAGAATGCAGAAAAGGTAGTAGAACACATAAGCACCATCACCAATCAATGAAAAGTGGCCAGCACTGCACAGATTTGATTACCCAACGTTGATTTTCTAAAGAGCAGGGCCAGATGTTAGATCCACCACTTGTTACCTCTTCATGACCATAACAGCCACCTCCAAGCTTATTGTTTGATCTTCCAAGGAGCCATTGAAGTGTTTGGATCTATGAAGAGTTCCCCAAAATTAATTCCAGAGACAGTGTTGTTGTCAGTGATGTCTGATCAGGCCTTGCATGGCCACACTTGTCCATTTTCTATTAAATTGTAATCAATGAAAGGTTGCTGAGTAATATAGGGAAACCAACTTATTCTTTATATAAATACTACATACCTTGGCAGTATCAATGGTTGGATATTGTTATCCCCTGCATTGTAAGTACTACTATATTGTAGCAGTGTAATTTTGGAATTGGACATCAATAGTCAAAGACCGTTTAGAGGATTCTTGAGCTGCATCAAAATGGTGATGTGCTACTTCTCTATCTTAAATGTTTCCTTTGTTTTCCCTGATGTGCATCTTTTCATCTAATTGTAAATCATAAATTTTAGATTAATATTTTCTTTCGAAGCACCTTAAATTTGTCTTCGTTTACAATCTTAATGTTTTTTGTTGAAGTCTCATTGAATAATTCTTAACTGCTCTTTATTCATTACCGAACCTCACTATTTCTTTCACCTCATAATTCATACAAATCTAAAAGATCCATTTAGCACAGTTAGCTTGCCATGTGATGCTCTTGAACGTTGGTGTGCCAATCCATCCTTTGACTCCATAGCCCAATGGAATAGTCCCTACAGTCCTACTCATCCAACCAGCAAAATAAATAATAAAAAATCCAGCACTACCATCATTGTAACTAGCCTAATATCAACATTTAGGGTTATCAAGTTAAATCATAAAACAAAGAGAGCCCTCTCTGATTCTAGGAAGTCTAGGTCCTAGACTTCAAAGCGGTTAGATGTTTTCCTTTGTCATTTTTTATTTCCAATCTTACAAATTACAGAGTGCTAACATAATGGCGACCATACTGGGGATGAGTTATTGAAAAATCTTAATGTTACATGAGAACTCAGAAACCCGAGTCAAAATATTGTATGATTCAATTATGTTCCAAGATTGGTATTTGGTTGTTGATGGTGGACAATAGCCAGATATAAGAAACTTGAAATAATCCACCTGACGACTCCACAATTTTTAGTTGACCTAAAGACTCCACTGGTAGAAGAATCTAGATTGGTTGTGAAGATACAGCAACAAGATGTATCCAAGAATACAACACAGGTATGCTCCAATGAACAGAGATCACATTCCTATATTCCCACACAAAATGCCTCAGGTAAATTGGGACATAAATCTTCCTATTTTTCAAGATGAGAAGGTTGATTATGCTTTGTTACATCTCATTAAATTTCGTATACACTCATGGAGGTTTGAATTCGAATGGCATCAGAATTTCCTCGTGAATATGTTCATGTGAACATTAGAAGGGAAAGCAAGGGAATGGTATGAAGGTCTGAACCTCGGTAGTCCGTTTTCTTTAAAATATTTCCACAAGGTGTTCTATGAGCATTATAAAGAAAATTTTCCATATTTATCATTCGCTGAAAATTGTTGTGATCACTCTCAGGATTTCATAAAATACCTTGTAAATATTGATGAAGATTTAGGAAATTTGCATCATGACAATCTTTTAGAAGAAATTCATGAATTTCATTCTCAGGTTAACTATCATGACAACCAAGAGAAGTTAGTTGAGAATGAAAGAAATTAGGAAATGAAAGAAGATCCACAAGGTCTCTCTGTAGGGACAAATGATAATTATTTTTCTCTTTTGTGTGACGCTAAAGAATATATTCAATCTCATGATCAGTCTTCAGAAGAGAAAGAAAAAAATTGTTGTTCAATCCAAAGAAAACAAAGACTCCCTCCTCCTTTAACTGGAGAGGAAATCAATAAGCTTCTAAGCATGTGCCCAACCTCTAAATGTTTATATAATGAAGAGATTATTTCTATTTTTTCTACTGTTGATTTATGTACTGAATCATTTCCTCATGAAGAAAAAGAAGAAAATATCGATATTGATGATGTTCTACCTTCTTAAGAAGGCCTATTGCCAGAAAGTGCTCCTATTCAACAAAATGATGGCCTTCCAACATAATTCAGCCAAATCAGTCAAGAAATATCATTTTTTCTTGAGGAGAACATAGTGGTATATAATGAGTATTCCATGTCAGATGACCATGAAGAATATGTAGATATTCTCTTTCACAAGGATCTTGATCATGACAAAGTGGAACACAGAGTAGCCCTAGATGAATTCTGTTATTTAAATCCTCAGCCAGGTATTGTTCCAATATCCTTTTTCTGGTTTCTTAGAATCATATAAAGAAGGAGTATGCCATGCCAGGAATGGTTTGTTGTAGAGTTGAAGGAAAAGTTTGAGTACTGCTGTTCAAAGGCAAGTAAGATGGGAGTGGCCCTTTTGTTTTTTTAGCCTACCTAAAAAATTGAATAAGAATCAATCATGTAGTCATTTAGTTTATTGGTTGCATTGGAGAAAGGAGTTCACTTAGTGTATATATCATCTCCAAGTTATATTAGGGTGGGTAGGTGTGAAAATAACTCAGCACTTTGAGCATCTTTCAAATCTTATTTTTATTTTTCTTTTCATTTCCATATCAGTATGTTTCAGAATTTAGTTTTAGCACAGTTCTAGTATCACCATTCAAGTTTTCAAGGTGCATTAGTATGTTCAACTGGATGGATTGCAGTGGATAAGGTTAATTTTAGTTTCAGTTCAGATCTCAGTATGCTAATGAGCTGGCTAGCCAGGCATGTGGTCCATTTTATGAATCAAATTCAGGAGGAACAATCAGCAAGTTTCCAGTCAGTAACTTGCTTGACAGATCAAGATACAAGGATTGGGATTAGCCCAATGGATCAGGCTACTAGTCTGCGGTGTTCTTGACACCTCCTGAAGGAACTGCCATCCCCAGCTAGAGCCATTGTTAGAACCTTGTAATTTACAGTATCACAAGGTGACTGTCTACTTTCTCTTCGCAAATTTTTCATATTGTACATAGATTTCAATATTCAAAATATTTTCCAAAATAAGAAACAAAGGAAGCAAAGGCAACAGAGAAGCATTTAAGATAGAGAAAGCAATACAGAAGCAGTTAAGGAAGAAAAAAAATAAAGGTAGAGTCGTGAACGTGTTGGGCAGAGTTGTGAACGTGATTGGGTCAAAGATCTAAAAATGGGTTGGATAACTTGTTATGCCTTCCAAGGACCTCCCACTCAGTTAAAAAAATAAAATATCTAGCTTGTACTTGACATTTTATGGAAATTATGCTTGAAAGAGGTATATGATTTTTAACTATTTAAATGTATTAAGTCCATTTTTTCTTGCTAAAATTAAACATGTATAACATCAACATAATGCAGCAATAAAACATCCACACATAACAATAAAATTAATCTAGGAGTTCACCCGAATATCGTGGGCTATGTCTCCTTGAGCTTTTTTCATCTTGACTTGGCTCTTTGGGATTATGGTAAAGTTTCTTTTACAAGTTCCATACTTAAATCCAATGGTTACTAAGCTGAACCAAAGGACTTAGAATACCATCTATATCCCTTTAATGGATATCATCACTCTACAAATAGTTTTAGGCTCCCTTAGACACGATTCCTTCTGTCGGTGCACTAAGCTACACTGAGCTTCTCCATGGCACTAACTAATTTAGAATTATTTTTCTGTCCTTGAAACCTCACCTAATTTCTTTAGCACACATCAGACACCAAAATTAGACTGATCATTTGCTCAAAACGAGCACTACATCCCTAAACTAGGCCTTCCTCCACAATTTTCCCTAGGCTGCCCAAAACTTAACTTCAACTTCTCAAGATCTAGAAGTCTTCAAATGGATCCTAAAATTCCTTAATTGGATTCATAATTCCAAAAATAGTCAATATAGACTATTGGTTCATTGAAAATGGCCTCTGGCTGCTCTGGTTTCACCTCTAACATCTATTGGCACCCCTTGGCATTGGGGTCACTGAAAAATTATCTGATGGTTTATATAGCTATAGAAGTCCTAAAAAGCTTCTAAAAAGTCCTCCATTTTATTCATAATGCTCATTACATTCATAAATGACTATTGGTTCATTTCATAAGGCCTCTAGCTGCCCTGGCTAGGTCCCGAACTGCTGTTGGAAAAAGTTGGCACTGGTGGCCCCTAGAACTTCATTGAAGCATATCAGCCTTCAAAATTCCTCTACATGCTCTGAAAAACACACCATTATTTCCATAACATTTGAAACATCAAAAATTGACTATTGGATTTCTGAATAAGGCCTCTAGCTGCACTGGCTAGGCCTCAAACTGTTGCTGGCCCATGGTGGTCCTAGTAGTGCCTAGAACTTCTATGAAGAAAAAACCTACTCAAAAGTCCTCTTATGGCTCTTCAAACCTCACCAATGAGTCTAGAATCTTGAAGATAGTCAAATTTGACTATTGGCACTCCAAAATTGGTCGAATCTAGCTCCAGACAGAGCCAAAACAAGACTTGTCTAGTGTCTCTTGAAAAACTCCAATAAATGTAGAGTAACTGCTGTTAAAATAGGAAATTTCCCAAATTTAGGGTGCCTGCCATCTTTCCTGCCAAGTCTAATAGTTAACAATAAATATGACCTTTTGGGGTGGCCACATGGACCCCAAACCCCGCAGTCAAATTAATTGCTTGAGTGAAACTAACGCCGCAAAATGTGGTTGCATTGCATTTAAACTGGAGTTTATGTGTTACCCAACCATCGGCATGAAAACATTAACCACGCAAGTATAAGGCCATGTGAATACCTTCGTAGTTTGGCTGGCGGAGATATTGGTTGACAATACCTGGCAATAGCCTTTGGACATGGGGTAAGGTCCTATGGGGGGGGGGGGGCTGGCCCCTCTGCTCCCTCTAACGCAAGTTTGAACCAACTTTAAATACAAACCCAAAACTATAATGTTAAGAAACACTATGTAGCGGAGTTGGTTAGGCACTTGTGTAGGCAGGAGAGAGGTCTCGTGTTCAATTCTCGTGCAGTCCCAAAAATTTTGGTAGACTGTTCTTGGGCCACGTGGCAACCTCCGGGCCTACCACGTGGCAGCCTCTTATTGATTCAAAATTCCAAAAGTCAATCCAATTGCGCAGTAATACGATGCCACTTCGCATCTGCCGATTGGTCCATACGAAATATTTCATGGAATATTTTGTGGAATATTTCAAGGAATATTCCAGCAATATTCCCTAGAATATTCTTTTTAAAAATTTTCAAATTCAAGTCAAACTCGGTCAACGTCCATTTTTTACAGTTTATTGGACTTTTCAAACTGCGATAACTTCTTCATACGGTGTCTGTTTTTTGAACCATTCATGGCACCAAAATTAGGAAGACAAGATCTATCTAGTCGCTCAGGTTCAGCACACTTCCAAACACTTTGAATTTTGAGCTATCACTTTGGTCCATGATCTAGCTCTAATTGGTCAAGTCATGCATGTTTGGGTCGAGTCGTGAATGCTAAAGCCGGTCAAGTAGTGAACGAGTCAAAGTATTCCACGAACAAACTAAGGAACGAATGGGCATGGCTAAAGAAACAAAATTGGTAAACCACAACAAAGAGCAGTAAGGACCATTGGATCTCAGCTTCGATCAATGATGGAGATTGAATCCCATCATCGCATTACAAACCCTTTTTCATTCCATTTCCCTTTAAAGACATTAAACTTCACCCTCTTTCTCCTTTCTACTTTATATTCCTGCTTTGCCTTTTTTCACCACTATATCATTGTTTTAACTCCACTTTCCCCATTTTCCCAATTGAAATTAAAGTCGGGCCATTCTCCCTAACACGTCACCCTTTTCCCCCACCATCCATCACAAGATCGCAACTTTACTGGTTTAACCACCGTTTCACATCACAAATATTTTAACTTACCATTAGAAGCACCTACAATGTATTTTGTTTAACTTGCGATGTGGTTGGCCACACCACAACAACTCCACCCCCCACTTCAGGTCATTTGAAATACATTGATATATCATGACACCTCATAAAACTTTACCTTACCGTAGAAACAATTCGCCGATGAAGTGGGCTCCATCTTGCCACATCATCCTCCAATCAGTGCACATCGAACTTTGTGGATTTTAGTGCTTACCTTATTTTCCCAAATTCTAAACTATGCGATGTGCGATGCTAGTCAGTCCCTAATATGAAAGGACTGTAATAGTTTGTTGTGCTAAGTGTTTTTTCAGTTACAAAACATGTACATATTTGTCTCCATTTGTTTGCTTAAGGATTGAGGAATTTAACCATGAAACATAGATGAATTTGTGAATTATAAGAATGAAAATAAGCCTAAATAACATTGAACATTAGTGTATAACACAGAAATAAAACCACACAATATTTACACAGCAGGCATGATGAAGCAATTCACCCCTCCTGGGCTACATCTACTTGTCCAAATCCCAATGGCATGTCCATCTTTCATTATACTCAAAAATTTTCAAATACATGTTTTTACAAGCCTCCAATGGCTATTTTCTCTGCACCAATGGCTCCAGAATGCTCAAATTAGTCTAGGTAGACTCTTTTTTCACCAAAATTGGTTGAAAATTGACCCTCCTAGCCTTTTTCCCAATAACACCTAAAAACACTCCAGTAAATGTGGGAAACTGCACCTGTCTGCATTTAAATTTGGCAAAAATTCTGAGATTTAGTGGGTGCACTAAATTCCCACAAGAATAAACCATCGGATTTTAAATGTCAATGTTAAGGGGGAGAGGTTAGCCACATTCCAACCCCTGAACCCTGCGGTCACATTTAAATGGAGCGGAACTAACCTCGCAACTGTAGTTATATGGTGGTGAACCGGAGTTTGGGTCAGTGTTAACACTTGACCGCACAGAGAATATTTAACAAACTGCAACATGTGATCGCATTAACCGAAAGATGTTACAACAACATTCAAGCTTTAATGTCATGGTTTGTTAACATATCATCTGACCACCATTGGGTCCACCAGTGGTTCCCCCCCATATGCAATGTTTGTAAGGTTTAAATATTACTAGCGCCCTATAGGGGTAAGAAAATTTGTGTAGTAGAGTTGGTGTAGAGTTATGTGCGCATGTCGGAGGTCGCGGGGTTGAATCCCCTATACCTCAATAACATTTTGACATACCATACAAGGGACACGTGGCAGCCTCAGCGTTGGCCACATGTCACCCATTCATTGGCCCCAAAAATATAACATGCAATCCACATACGAATGAGAATGTGCCACTTGGAGAAATATTATTGGCTTGAGAAAATTGAATATTCTTAAGAATATTCCCATTTTTGCTGACTATACCTCTGCATGCTGACTGGACATCCCAATCAAACCTGTCTCAATTTTAGTTGTTTGGGAAATTGAACAAAATGCGATATCTCCCTCATACCACATCGATTTTTCGAACCATTTGCGGTGTCAGATTTAGGAAGACGAGATCTACCCGGTCACTTAGGTTCGGCATAGTTTCAATCACTTACAATTTTGAGCAAAATTTATGAACTCTTGATCAGTCCCTCTCCCCACATTTCGCACTTCGCATGTTTTAGTATTTTACCTCCACCACTTATAACTAAACTTTAAGATCTGCGATCTATGGGCTGCGGTCTAGTCCCACCTTTCCACCACGTCCCCCACTTCTCCTTGTGCTTCGCACTTCGCATATTTTAGAGTTTACCTTTGTTGCTTAATGTTAATATTTGTGATTTGCGGGTTGCGGTCTGATCCCACATCACCTACCAAGTCGCCTCCGTACTTCGCATCGCATCCCCAATTCCATTTCTTATAACTTAAATTGTAAAACATGTAATGTGTGATTTTCTATGGATGCGATAAAGTTCATAACTGAAATCTACAGATTTTCAAGTCTGGATATATAGGTTTTTTATGATGTTTTGTCTTAAAAGGGTCAAGTCGGGCATATGAAGTTCGAACATCATTTTATGAAGAAATAAGGTTAAAAGCAGTCGAAAGGGCTAGGGTAGAAAAAAGACACCGAGGGTCGAGTCAGGCAAGGCATTTTACCAAACTTATTATGTTATAATGACATAAAGGACTTCTGGTGGAAATAAGCCTTGACAAGGTGTGCAAGCACAGAAAGTCGAGTTGGGTGAAGGGAGTTCACGCAGGACTATTATGGTATACCAGCAAGAAGCGAAAAAGGCAGTAGAACACATCAACACCACCACCAATCAATGAAAAGTGGCCAGCACTGCATAAATTTGATTAGCCAATGCCAGTTTTCTGAAGAGGAGGGCCAGATGTCAAATCCACCACTGGTTACCTCTTCATGACCAGAACAACCACCTCCATTTTTGTTCTTTGATCTTCCGAGGATCCATTGAAGCATTTTGATCTATGAAGATTTTCCTAAAATTAATTCCAAAGTCAGTTTTGTTGTCAGTGATGTCTGATTAGGCCTTGAATGGCCACACTTGTCCATTTTCTATTAAATTGTAATCAATGAAAGGTTACCGAGTAAGAGAGGGAAATTGACTTAGTATTTGGGTATTGTTATCCCCTGCATTGTAAGAACTACTATATTGGAGCATTGTAATTTTGGACCTGGACATCAATAGTCAAAGAACGTTTACAAGATTCTTTCTTGAGCTGTGTAAAAATGGTGATGTGCTACTTCTCTGTCTTAAATGTTTCCGTTGTTTTCCCTGTTATTCATTTGTTCATCTAATTGTAAATAAGAAATTTTAGATTAAGATTTGTTGTCAGAGCACCTTAATTCTGGCTGCATTTACAATCGTAATGTTTTTTGCTGAAGTCTGATTAAAGAATTCTTAACTTCTCTTTAGTCATTACTGAACCTCGCTATTTATTTCACCTCATAATTCATACAACACTAAAAGATCCATTTAGCACAGTTAGCTTGCCCTGTGAGGCTCTTGAATGTTGATGTGCTAATCCAGCCTTTGACTCCATAGCCCAATGGAATAGTCCCTGTATTCCTACTCATAGAACCAACAAAATCAATAAAAAACAACCAATACTACCATCACTATAACTAGCATAATATCAGCATTTAGAGTTATCAAGTTAAATCATAAAACAGAGAGAGCCTTCTCGGAGTCCAGGAAGGCTAGGTCCTGGACTCCAAACTAGTTTGATGTTTTCCTCTATCATTTTTTCTTGCTAGTCTTACAAATTACGGAGTGCTAACATGACATATATCAAAGAAATATTCCAGGAGGCCTAAGTTAGTCATTTTTCAGTCTTTTTGAGCCTAGGAAGAGCCTACATCGAGGTTTTGGGGTGATCCATTTTCTTAATTTTCCTTCCTTTTCCTTCCTTACTCCAATGTAACATCCTTGCTCTTGTAGTCACCATATGTTATTACAAAAACAGTCTCACCTTCATTTGTGTTGGATGACTTGTGATTTGTACTAGATGGTTTCTAATCATTTTTTTCCTTTCCTCCAGACTCAGAAAGATGTAAGAGTCAAAGAGGAAGGACTTTAGCATTGGAGGAAGGAAAGAAAAGGAAGGAAAATAAATAAAATCGAAGTAAAGATCAAGCTAGGAATAGTCGGATCAATTGACTACAACAAGATTACTTGTAGGTATCAAGTTGCATGTATGATTTCCTTGTTAGTTTTGGCATGCATGGTACATGAATGTGTGTTTTTGGTTCTCTTGTTTCCATTGGCAAAGGTTTTTCGAGGTGTGACAGTGGTTTTAAGTATTTCCTTTCCATTTCCTAATAGCCATGTTGTTTAGTCAATTTAGTGTCCTAAATTGATAGCATAAATTATCGACCAGGGCTAGTAAACTATTGAAGTGAAGTGCACCATATGTGCCTAAGTATCCTCTTCCTACTTCGTTGTGTTTAGTGTTTTTCTAATGTTTTTGGTTTTATGTTTAATGTTACTTTATGCTAAGAAGGAAAAACTAAATTAGTAGCAAAGAGGAAGAAAAGGAAATGTTACTGAATGCACTAAAACATAATTTAATTGCAAGGTCTACTCTAAACTAGGAATGATAAAAAAAAAACAGAGAATGCTAATCCATGGATTGTAAAGCTACTAAGAAAGTAACTCATAACATTAAACTTAGTCAAATTCATTTCATTAGAGATATATTGGAACAAATTGAGAAAAATATTAGTTCTGATGTGATGAGGATCTCCTAGAAAACAATAACTTAAAACATTACAGAGAAATCTTATTCATTGTTAGAGATTTGTTGGAACAGCTTGAGAAAAAGATCATCTGTAACATAATAAGGATCCCTATGCTGAAATAACTTATGACACTAGAAATAGATCTCATTCATGAATTAGATATTTATTGGAACAGTTTGTGAAGGAGATGAAGCCTAATGTAACAAGGATCTCTTATAAACAAATAATCTGCAACTCACAATATTACTATTAAGTCTCATTCAGGAATTAGAGATTTCTTGGAACAACTTGAGAAAAAGACTATTTTTAATAACATGAGGATATCTTATCTAATTGCAGAATAGAAAATGCCAATAACTCAAAACAATATAACTAATTCTCCTTCATATAATAGTGATATATTAGAAAAGCTTGAGAACAAGAATAGCTTATAAAATAATGAGAATCTTCTAAATCTAACTAACAGAACTGAAATGCAATTAACTCAAAGTACTACAACTAGATCTCATTCATGTAATAGAGATATATTGGAACAGCTTATAAGAACAAGATTGACTGTAATATCATGAGGATCTTCGACATAAGTAAACGTCATAAAACATAATGCAAAAATATGAACTCAGAAAGTTGCCTAAGTAAGGAATATAACAAAACAGAATTAAAGGTTACTTATCTAGAAAGCATGTAAAAGCCTCTTCAGATAGCAGGGGCCCTCTACTATCAGATTGGCATAAGAATCTTTAACTCCTTAAAGTTGTCTTCAGAACAGCATCAAATTTATGCTCCTTTAATTAAAAATGCTCAGAAACGGAGTGTCACAGTATTTGAAAACTAAAATATCAATTGTCTTTCTCGGGCTCACCAAGCTATTTTTATAGTCAATTACATAACTGATATTGAATAAAAGTAGGCATAGGTGTCTTCTATAATCAAAATCAAACTAAAACTCCTGTTGAGGACTCGTGATTTGCTGAAGGCAAATCAAGAGTCCTTGTCCTTATAGAAATCTGCTTCTTGGATTTTAGCTTTGACCACATGCATAATCACTTCCAGTTTTTTACTCAGCCTTCGTGGATGACAAGGAATGATGTAGGAGAGTTTTGGAGTCTAACCATATACGTCTTTCCCTCAGATGACACTTCTAACCTGTTTAAACACCAAGATGGCTACGGAACATATGACTAGCTACAGAATGACTGCATTATGTAGCTAAAACTGTTCAGAAATCATTAAGACAACAAAATCACAAAAGTACAACAAGTCAGTCATTGCATGTATTCTTAAAGTGATTTTAATCATTCTTGTTGATCTTTTAGGCCTATAAATGATAAAGGATTGATGGAATGAAGTGGAGTTTGGTAAAAACAAAAGACATTTTTAGGGCTCAACATACCCCCACTACAAAACTTTTGCATGTCCTCATGCAATCAATCCATGTATTCTGAAACTTCAACAAGGACATCTAGCCTCTTTTTTCTGCTTTGCTTGGTGTTCAATGGCATTCTAGGCTTCCTCATAAACAACTTGAACCTTAGATCTATATGTGCCCTGTTCAATTTCTTGTTTTTCTTCTTCAGCTTCCTACTAGCCTGATGCAATGTTTTCATTTGTAGAGATAGAGTTGTGTTCATGTCACTTTTCAATTTGACTTGTTCCCTTAAAATTTAATTTTCATTTTTTATATGCCTATTCAGTATCTCCAATTCGTTTTTATCTCTTTTCAGCACTTCAATTGGAGGTTCTTATGGACTGGAAGTTCTTTCTCTGTTTTCTGAGGCCCTTCTTTATAATGATTCAACATAATCATAGATCTATTGTTGGGCTGGATCTACATCTGGAGTTCTTCTATCAGGATCTTCTTCATACTGGTATTCAGGAGATCTGTCAATTGGTGTCTCCTCATATTTAATATCTATGATTCCTGCTTGCTTGACCCTTGTCTTCTTCATTATGCCTTTAAGCCTATGACTTCTTCTAAGTTTAGATGGTCTCTCATTTTTCTCTTTAGCATCCTTTCTTGTTACTTTTTCCTTTCTAAGTTGTTTCTTGATTTTGGCCAATTTTTCAGAGATTACTTCCTCACTATCTTCTTGTGTTGATATATCGGTTTTGATTTCAACAGATTTAGTAACTTTTCCCCTCCTGCTTCTCCTTATAGGTTTTTCTTCAGACAGAGTTTCTTTAGGTTCTTCAAAATGATTTCTTAAGAGGAATTCATCCCAACTATCTCCTACCTTATTCAAATGATACTCAATTAAAATTTTAATTAAGCCATGATGATATAAGGTAGTTTCTAAGAACTGAAACCTTTTCTGGACATTAGAAGCCATCCTTTTTAAACTATTGAGCAGGAAAAAGCGTAAATTTATCTCTTCATCTAGAAAATTCATCATGAGTCTAATGTGATAAACATATAAAGTGCCAAATCTCCCCTTACAGGTTATGAACTTTTGTAGAATCAGCAACATATTCCTCCATTTATTTTTCAAGGCTGAACTAGGAATGTCTTTCTTAAATACTGAAATGTCCATACCTGGTATTTTTAACATCTATCTCCAGGCTTCATTGTGAAATTCTTTGTTTTTAAACCAACGCTCCCCTTGCCTCGGCAAATTTTTTGCTTCTGCTATGAATGACTCCGTGATAATGAACTTGATATCACCAATTTCGACCTCTGACCCATTAAATGACCGAGAAAATGACTTAGTTACTTCCTTGTGAAATCTATTGAACTTCTCCATAAAATTTATCCATCCAACCTGTTGTAATAACTCTTTAATCTGAGGGTAACCTTCTAGATAATTAGTTCCAATTGGCTCTAACCTTACAATAAATCCCATTGCTTCTTTTCCTCGGCTTCAATTCTCTGCTCTGTTTCTGCTCTCCTGTTTGAGGCAAAAATGGTTGTAGAAGGTTGTCTCACCCTAAAAATGGCTTCTCTGTTTCTGCAGACAGGAATTGGCTACGGAATATAATGGCATTGAGTGGATACGAAATGAGTGAAAATAAGGTAATAGTAAATCATAAGAATGATCGGGTTTAAGAGTTTGTCATGGAGTAAAATACCGTGAAGAAATCTCATGAAGATTTTCAAAATCATCAATGAATGTTTCGGTTTGATGACGTGACCTAATAGGTCACTTCTAAGTACTGACCGTTAACTTATAATTAATGATGGTTTGATATGGAGCGGGATGGAAGGGATTTTTTCAAGGAATTTATGATATGCTTTGATCAATTCGAGTAATAAAATAACTTTATGAAATATACATATGACTTAACCATATTATATCTTTCATAATTTGCTATCAAAAATAATTTCACGCAGTTTTACCTTAGCCCTTTTTTATTTTTGCTGCTTTGATATGCTTTGTCTTTCATCTAAAAATTATTGATCTTTTAGACTCCATAATCCTTTTGATTCATCTTTTGTTTGCTAAAGTAGGTTTGCAGGATCAATTGGCTGCAGAACAGGAGGCTGCTGAATAGGTGGCTGCAGAATGTACCTGTAAAAACTTTGAGACATGGAATGAAATGAAATGAAATATGAATGGAATGAAGTATGGAATGAAATGAGATGGATCATGAAATAGAGTGAAATGAAGTATGGATGAAGTGAAATATGATCGAATGAGATGGATCATAAATGTGGAGTGGAATGAAATATGAAAAGTGAGTCTGCAACTTATGATTTTATGATACTTGATTGCAGAAAAAGAACAATTTTGAAATTCTAAAGTGTCAGAAGAATTCTGATTTTCACCTTATATTTTCAATATAAACATGCAAATCAATGATTAGTTTTCATGTTTATACTTTTTTCTTTTTTTTTCTTTTTTTAATTAAAGAAAATATAATTAAGTTAATGAAGAAAAAGGATTCTTCTTCATTAACTTTACATCATTGTTCTCTTGGAATTTCTTGACAAATTATTCTCTTGAAAGTGGCTTATGATACAATTTCAATCTGTGACCATTTACAAGAAAAGCCACCTTACCTTCATCTATTGTCCTGATTTTTATTGCTCCATTGTCAAAGATTTTCACAATTTCATATGGCCCAAGCCAATGAGTTTGGAATTTACCTTGAAAATATTTGAACTTTGAATCAAACAAGAGGGCCCAGTCACCTTCTTTAAAATTATTTTCCTTAATGTACTTATCATGCCATCTAGTCCTTTGTTGTTGGACTATACTTGTTCTCTGGACTTCATCTTGTCTGACCTCATCCAATTCATTAATCTGCTCCAATCTGTGCTTTTGTGCCTCTGTTAGTTCAAGTCATAATTGGACTTCCATTTTGAAAGTTTGAATCTAAAACTCTATGGGAAACAAGACTTGTTTTCAATAAACAAGTTCATAAGGGGTATGACCTATTATTTTCCTCCATGTAGTCTTGTAGGCCCACAAGGCTTCAGGAAGCCTGTCTGCCCAATCTCTTCTATGTAAATGAACAGTCTTTGTTAGGATCCCTTCAATGACCTTATTGGTAGATTCCACTTGGCCATTTGCTTGTGGATGGTAGGGAGTGGATTTTCTATGTCTGATTTTGTACTTCTCTACCATTTGTTCCACCAACTTCGATGTGAATTGAGCTCCTTGATCTGTAACAATTTCTCTTGGGACACCAAAACGAGTAAAAATATCCTCAAAAAGAAAATTAACTACATATGCTTCAGTAGCAGAAAGTAATGGCTTGGCCTCTACCCATTTGGTAACATAATCAGTGCAAACTAATATATATTTATTTTGTCTTGATGGAGGATTAATAGGTCCTACAAAATCTAAAGCCCATTTTTCAAAAGGTTCAATATGTACCTGAGGCTGCAATGGCATCTCACCTGAAGGAGAAGGTTTCCCTACCCTTTGGCAACTGTCACACCTTTTGACATACTCTTTAGCATCTTTAAAGAGGGATGGCCAATAATATCCTAAATGAAGGATCTTATAAGCTGTCCTTTTATCAGCAAAGTGTCCACCACAAGGTTCATCATGACATGCCTTGAGGATCTCAGGCATCTCGTCTTCTCGAACACATCTCCTAATAATAAAGTCTGGACCTGTTTTGTATAACTCATTAGCAACCCATGAATATTTTGCACTGTCATAAATAATCTTTCTTTTATCTCTTGCATTCATAATTGAAGGAAATTTCCCTGAAACTAGATAATTGGCAATGTCAGCAAACCAAGGAGTTTGAGTAGAAATTGCAAAAAGATATTCATCAGGGAATTGATCTTCAACTGGAGTATTGTCTTTAATGTTTTGGAGTCTAGATAGGAAATCAACTACTCTATTTTGTTTCCCAGGCCTATCTAGAATGGTGATGTTGAATTCCTGTAAAAGAAATAACCATCTTATGACTCTGCCATTATTAATTGATTTGTTCATTAAATATTTAATTGCAGAGTGATCTGTGTGAACAAAAGTTTCATAGCCTGTTATATAGTGTCTGAATTTATTTATGGCATGAACAATAGCTAAGAACTCTTTTTCAGTTACAGTATAATTTAACTCCGAAGGGGTCAAATTTTTACTTGTATAGTAGATGGCATAAGGAATCAGGTCTTTTTGTCCCAATACAGCTCCTAAAGTTGTATCTGAGGCATCTGTTGAAATATGAAAAGGTAATTTCCAGTTAGGTCCCCTCAAAATAGGTGCTTCAGAGATTTTTGTTTTCAGGGTCTCAAAGGCTAACTGGCAGTCAGGATTCCACTTGAATTCATAGTCCTTGGTAAGTAGTTTGAAAAGTGGAGATGCTATCTTGGTGAAGTTTTCCATAAATCTTCTGTAATACCCTGTAAATCCTAGAAAAGTCCTAACATCTTTTTGACAACTTGGAACTAATAAGTTAGAGATTACTTCAACTTTTGACTCATCAAATTTGATCCCATCTCCTGAAATGTGATGCCCTAGAACAATCCCTTCAGTAAACATCATGAAACACTTCTCATGACTTAATGAAAGATTTGCTTCTTTACATCTCTTTAGAACTTTTTCCAAGTTTTCTAAGGCTTCTTCAAATGTGTTTCCATAGACTGTGAAGTCATCCATATATACCTCTACACAGTCATGTATTAGATCTGAAAATATTCCTAATACTGCCCTTTGAAATGTTGCAGGTGCATTGCATAGTCAAAATGGCAATACTCGGTAGGAATAGGTACCCCAGGAACAGGTAAATGTGGTTTTGTCTTGATCTTCAAGTGCTACTTGAATTTGATTATAACCACTGAACCCATCTAAAAATGAAAAGTACTTTTTGCCAGCTAATGTGTCTAACACCTTATCTATAAAAGGTAGGGGAAAATGATCTTTAAGAGTGGCTTTGTTTAATTCCTAGTAGTCAATACATACCCTCCATTTACTATTTTTATTTGGTACAATTACCAAAGGAGAAACCCACTGACTATCTGAAATGGGATAAATAAAGTTGACATTTAACAATTTCTGCAATTCTTCTTTAACAATCTCCCTAAGGTTTGGATTCATCCTTCTCTGAGGTTGTCTGATTGGTCTACAATTTTCCTCTATGTAGATGTGATGAGTGCAAGTCTTAGGGTTTATCCCTTTCATATCAGTGTACTTCCATGCATATGCAGAAGAATGTCTCTGTAATATTTTGACTAGCTTTTCTTGTTGAAATTTCTCTAGGTTCTTATTTATGTTTAAAGTTTTACCTGGAAATATCTCGATTGTAGAGCTGTCAAATTTATCCATGGAGTAAAGAGACATCTGTCTTGATGATAAGAACTCAATGTTGGATTCTTCTTGAAATTTTTCATGTTTGTATTCAGAAGAGGATTCAAAATTTTCTAAGGTATTTAGAATCTAGCTATCTTCACTAATTTCTGAAATTGTGAAGAGAGGTTGTATGTCTTCTTCATCCTCAATCCATTGAGTATCATCTAACTCTGTAATTGTTCTTGCTGGAGGATACAAGGTAAATTTCTTGGTTGAACTACCATCATAGATGTACATATCATCGGATCTACAGCTAATGAAAGCATCAGCTGTAGCTAACCAAGGTATTCCTAATATAATAGGATGTCCTCCTAGATTATTTTTAGGAGTTAGGATCATAAAATCCACAGGGTAATCCCAAGAATCTAAGGACACTGGAATGTCTTCTATTACCCCATCAAGTTTAATCACAGATCTATCTGCTAATTGTAATAATGTGGGTGTAAAAAGAAGATTAGGAATTTTTAGTTTATCCATGATTTGTCTACTCATGATATTGATTGCTGCTCCTAAATCAATAAGTGTGTTTTGGATCTCAGTTCCATTGATGTGTATTTTAACAACTGGATTTCCTGGGTCTAGATACTTTGGAATAACAATCTTACCCATCATGATATCTGCTATTTTTCTTGCCAGTTGAATTTTCTTTGTCTCTTTGATTCTTTTTCCTGTTTTTTTCATGCTCAACTCCTTTATTGTTTTTGCTAAAATTGGAATTTCCTTGATAGCTTGTAATAATGGGATCTTAATACAAACATTTCTCAGCTCATCTAGGAAATCATAATTAGGCACCATAATTTGTTTTTCTACACCCTTATCAATTTGTAATCTTTCTGGAAAGGGAGGTGTAGAAGTGGATGTTGATGGCTGCTCTAATATAGGAGTTGAAATTATTGGTTCTTTTTGTTTTTATTTTTCAATATTTGGGTCTTGAAAAGATGTGTCTTCTTCAAGAATTTTATTTTCCCGTAGAGAATCTTCCTCAGAGTTGTCTTGTTCTTGTATGATCACAGAAGGTTTCCTCTTTTCAAGTATTCTTCCAGACCTAAGTTGAACATCACTAAGGTCTAGAGGAGTAATCAAATAGGTTGGAAACTGTTGGCCTTCTATCATGTATGTGTTTTGAGGATTTTTATTGTTGGGGTTTGGTATGGGTTGGGCAGGTAACTGATTTTTTTTCTGAGGAAATGGTAATGGAAGTGGTGGATTTTGATGTTGTGGATTTTGAGGATTTTTTTGAGGAGGGAAATGTGGATATGGTGGATAGGATGGTGGATATTGATAGTACTGAGAGTATCTTCCATAGGGATTTTGTGCTCCTTGTGCCCAAGTTTGAGATTGATTTTGGAATTGAGGCCAAGGTTGCTGCCAAGAATTCCAATTTGGTGGGGGTTGATTATACAGCTGATCATGGAATCCTTGTGTTTGAGGTCCTTTCCAAGGCCTCCTAGAGACAAAATTGAGAGATTCTGTGGAATTTGTAGGGGTTTCTTCTTGAAAGACAGCTTTAAGACCAGGAAGTGAAGGACAACTCTTGGTCTCATGTTTTTCTGAACAAATTACACAAGTCTCTACTATTTTTGCATCCAAAGGGCACTCTCTCAAGGCATGCTTCTTTCTACATTTGGGACAAAAGATTGCTAAGGCATCAGATTCAGCTTTTTGCTTGTTTGTAACTTAAGGGTGTCTATTTGTTCACTAAGAATCCCTAAAATGTCAGATTTGAATTCATCAAGCATATGTCCTATTTCTGCCCTACTTACTGTCCCAGAAGCAGACTTACTTGCCCTTGCAAGAGCAGGGTCTCTTGGTCCTTTTAGAGTTTTAGATTTCCCTCTTGAAAGGTTGATACATAATTCAGCTATTTCAGGTAATGTGAGCTGAGATATATCCCCTTTTCCCATCATATTAAGGATATCTATCCATTCATCCCTAATTGTCTTCAACAAGAGAGCTTTCAAAGTATCTTGGTCTAAGCTTTCCATTTTTGCTCTCTTGATGTTATAGTTAAATCTTTCCAACAAATCTTCCAGATTTTCATCCTCTTTTTGTACCATTTTGAACACTTCCTCCTTATGGTTGATTGGCATACAGTAATCCAAATACCTCTCTAGAAATGCTTGTTTCATATCTTCCCATGTCCTAATAGAACTATTGATTAAACTCATAAACCATTTTAATGCTTCTCCTTTCAATGTTGAAGGGAATAGTTTAAGTTTTTGGGCATCTTGTAAGTAATCATAGGTTCTACATAGGACTTCAAATTCAAATAGGAAGGTTTCAGGATCTTCACTTTTGAGTCCATAAAATTTTGGAAGGACAGAGGGTGAAATATTTTTCATAGTTGCATTGGTTTCTTCATCTATTATAGGGAACCCAAAAGAGCTTCCAATTTCCCTTCTACCTCTTCCTCTACCTCCTTCTTCACCTCTACCTCTACCTCTTTCTCTTTCTGCACCTCTACCTCTTTCTCCTCTACCTCTACCTCTACCTCTACCTCCTCCAAATAGTGTATGTTCTCCATTAAATACTTCTCCTCCCCCTTCTTCTGCCATGGTAGACTCTTCTGAACTGATATAAGGATTAGTTTGAAGAGCTAGTTTTTCTGCTGGTTCTTCTACCAAAGGTATATTGTAGAAATAGTTTTCTTCTTCTTCCTCACTAGGAATCTCTAATTCTTCAGCTGGGATGTATTCTCCTATGGAGGTGAAAAAGGTTATGTTTCCAGTAGGGGTCCTTGGATCTTCTTCTATGACAGCTTTAGTAGATGAAGTGGGAAATCTCTCTGATGGAATATCTGATCTTAGGACTTCTAGAAGTCTATGACTAGTATAGTATGGAATGTGGGTTTGAGTTGGAGGTGTGCTACTTCTTGGTCTTGGTGGAGCGAGTGGTGTTGTGGGAATCAAGCTTTTGCCTCTTATAAATCTACCCTTTGAGACTCTTTCTCTATGCATATCATTGTTTTTGGGAGGTAGGAAATAAGGCTACCTAGTTACACTTCCCTGACAACAGCGCCAAAATGTTTAGTCAATTTAGTGTCCTAAATTGATAGCATAAATTATCGACCAGGGCTAGTAAACTATTGAAATGAAGTGCACCATATGTGCCTAAGTATCCTCTTCCTACTTCGTTGTGTTTAGTGTTTTTCTAATGTTTTGGTTTTATGTCTAATGTTAATTTATGATAAGAAGGAAAAACTAAATCAATATCAAAGAGGAAGAAAAGGAAATGTTACTGAATGCACTAAAACAAAATTTAATTGCAAGATCTATTCTAAACTAGGAATGATAAAAAAACAGAGAATGATAATCCATGGATTGTAAAGTTGCTAAGAAAGTAACTCACAACATTAAACTTAGTCCAATTCGTTTCATTAGAGATATATTGGAACAAACTAAGAAAAAGATTAGTTCTGATGTGATGAGGATCTCCTAGAAAACAATAACATAAAACATTACAGAGAAATCTTATTCATTGTTAGATATTTTTTGGAACAATTTGAGAAAAAGATCATCTGTAACATAATAAGGATCCCTATGCTGAAATAAATTATGACACTAGAACTAGATCTCATTCATGAATTAGAGATTTTTTGGAACATTTTGTGAAAGAGATGAAGCCTAATGTAACAAGGATCTCCTATAAACAAATAATCTGCAACTCACAATATTACTATTAAGTCTCATTCAGGAATTAGAGATTTCTTGGAACAACTTGAGAAAAAGACTGTTTGTAATAACGTGAGGATCTCTTATCTAATTGCAGAACAGAAAATGCTAATAACTCAAAATAATATAACTAATTCTCGTTCATATAATAGTGATATATTGGAAAAGCTTGAGAACAAGAATAACTTATAAAATAATGAGGATCTTCTAAATCTAACTAACAGAACTAAAATGCAATTAACTCAAAGTAGTACAGCTAGATCTCATTCATGTAATAGAGATATATTGGAACAACTTATAAGAAAAGGATTGACTGTAATATCATGAGGATCTTCGACATAAGTAAACGTCATAAAACATAATGCAAAAAGATGAACTCAGAAAACTGCCTAAGTAAGGAATATAACAAAACAGAATTAAAGGTTACTTATCTAGAAAGCATGTAAAAGCCTCTTCAGATAGAAGGGGCCCTCTACTATCAGATTGGCATAAGAATCTTTAACTCCTTAAATTTGTATTCAGAATAGCATCAAAGTTATGCTCCTTTAATTAAAAATGCTCAGAAATAGAGTGTCACAGTATTTGAAACCTAAAATATCAACTGTCTTTCTCGGGCTCACCGAGCTATTTTTATAAGCAATTACATAACTAATATTGAATAAAAGTACGCATAGGTGTCTTCTATAATCAAAATCAAACTAAAACTCCTGTTGAGGACTCGTGATTTGCTGAAGGCAAATCAAGAGTCCTTATCCTTATAGAAATCTGCTTCTTGGATTTTAGCTTTGACCACGTGCAAAATCACTTCCAGTTTTTTACTTAGCCTTCGTGGATGACAAGGAATGATGTAGGAGAGTTTTGGAGTCTAACCATATACGTCTTTCCCTCAGATGACACATGTAACCTGTTTAAACACCAAGATGGCTACGGAACATATGACTAGCTACAAAATGACTGCATTCTGTAGCTAAAACTGCTCAAAAATCATTAAGACAACAAAATCACAAAAGTACAACAAGTTAGTCATTGCATGTATTCTTAAAGTAATTTTAATCATTCTTATTGATCTTTTAGGCCTATAAATGATAAAATATTGATGGAATGAAGTGGAGTTTGGTAAAAATAAAAGACATTTTTAGGGCTCAACACCATGGTGTGATGGGGTTCTTTTACTTGGTTGAGATGTATTTTCAGATGGTTTCAAAACTAGGTGTGGTGGTCTAACAAAAAATCACAAGGCCTAGGAATCCCTTAACTGGTAATGGCAGGATACATGATAAATACTGATAATGGATGAGTCTATAAATAAAACGAGGAGTGTGTATCTTCTGTATATACGAAAGTTGTGCATATATGAAAGCTAAGAATATACAAAAAATATGTGCATATATAGAAGATACACATATATTAAAGTTGCACATATATGAAATATATGATATTATAGAGAAGCTTCACATATATGGAAGATATGCGCATATACATAAGATATGCACATATATAGAAGTTGCACATATACAGAATGATATGTGCATATACTAAAATTGTGCATATATAGAAGATATGCGCATATACAGAAGAGATGTGCATATACAGAAGTTGCGCATATACAAAAAATATGTGCATATACAGAAGATACGCATATACAAAATATGTGTGCATGTCTCAATATATGCACAAATTCTGTATATGCTTATCTTCTGATATGCACATATCTTTCATATAGGTGCAACTTCTGTATATGGGTATATTCTGTATATGCACAACTTTTGTATATATGTGCATATCTTCTGTATGTGTGCATCTATTGTATATGTACAACTTCTTGATATGCACATATACGGAAGTAGTGCATAAACGGAATTAGTGCATATATGAAATTTGTGCATATACAAAAAAACATGTGCATATAAGGAATATTTATATTCCAAAACCTTCACAACAAATGGTCTCCAAGGACAAATGGTATCTATTCAAACTATTTTTTTCTCCAAATACATCTAAGGTACCATTTTTTTCATGAAACTTGTAGGTTCTTGTTTGGTTAAATTAATTGTCTTTAATTTACTTCATTAATTGTCAACCAAGATTTGTGTAAATTTGAAATGTATGTGCACAATGTATGTTAGGATTTATTTTGTAGATTAAGTGATTCTAAAAATGAAACTAATTCTAAACATGGAGAATTGATTTTCATACAATTTGGATAATAACTACGCATATGTTCTTTCAATCCAAAGTTATATTAAGTCCTGATTAACTAACTTGAACTTTTAAAATGGAAGATGTATCTAAATTGCAGAAATCAAACTTGATTCTAATCGCATAAAAGGAAATTCTTGAAGGTCAAACTCAAAAGAAAACAACCTAATTCTACTAATGCAAAATTGAACACATTCTGCACTACTTTGCTGAAAGGAAATCTTAAGCTAATTTTGAATAAAGAAATTCTATATTAAATGCTTTGGAAATAAAATGATAGTGAAATCTAATTTCTACTTGCAAAAGATAAAATCATAACTTAATCTTTCCATAAATCTTGGTCAGCACTTTACATATTCATGCTTAAAAGAGTTGAATCTAATAACATGGCCTCTACCTATATTAGAGATGGATAATATATTGAGTTCTATAGGAGGAAAATATTTATGAGATAAGGGATTATACTCAATATTCAATTCTTCAAAAATTGTCAGCTAGGAAAATCCTAAAGTAATGGGGATGACATATCCAATTCCAAACACCACGCCTTATAAAATGGCTCTCTATGTGAGTATAAGATTAATAGTTGGTAGCGTTTCTGAAATGAAATGCAAAAAAACAATAGAATGTAACAAAATTTTCAGAACCAGTAGATATCATTTCTATTGCACTTAATTACTCAATATTGCACAAGTAGGTAAGAGAAGCGATATGCAAAGGAAAAAAATTGAGCACTTGAGGAATGGGGAACCCTCATAGTAACAATGCCTATCCTCGGAAACAAATCACTGGAAACATGGTCCTCTTGTAATCTTCATAGTAAAAGGCCTAAGGATTACTACTTTGCACTACCAATAATGTCTCCCTTGCTATATTGATAATTCATGTGTCTCAAAATATGTAATAAACCCATTATATGCTATTAAAGAGAATGCCATATCTTTTGAACAAGCGGAAATGGTTTTTATTGATAAGAATGATAACAATATTATAAAGTTGGCTTTGACACCAAATTTACAAAATTTTCTCAGAGGCATGGATTGACCTTACAAAAATCTTAACAAATTGAAAGAAAAATTATTTATGTGATAAGATCAAGATAATTGAAAGACAAATTTTTGATGTGGTAAGATCAAGATAATCCTTTGAAGAAAAAAGCATGTATGTATTCCTTTCTTATAGAATCAATACAAACTTATGATAAGAAACAAGGTTTTGATATGATAGGGTCAACAAAACTACAAGTCATAGAGAATACCTTTGGTTTCTTTTATAGACTGAAATATACTAACAAACTCTCTATTCTCTCTCCCAATACAAACACATTTTCTCATGTATTTTCAAATTTTTTCGATGTGGGTCTATTAAAAAATATGCAAAGTGCATACTCATTGGATGTGGAATTTAATTTTGCATCCAACAAGTATGTACACTTGACATTTGAGTAAACCTATTAGGATATAAGCCAAAAATACAATTAAAAAAATTGTTTTATTTCTTTTCCTTTAAAAATTCACCACTCTTATTTTATTATTTTAAAGTTATTATTTGATTAATTTCCTTGTGAGGCCCATTTTAGACCTCAAAATTTCCCAAATGATATAATGGTAAATATTTCCACCATATTGTAAACCTTACCCACCACTTCGACTCTTATGCATTCACTATTCAAGCCATGGTCCTTAGCTCTATATTAGAACTATTTATAATACATTTCAAATATTTACAATATGCAATCATTATGTCTCACCCCAAATGAAATTATTTTCATCTTACAAACCTCATCGCATAAATAATACATGATTTATCACATTATAATTTAGGCGTAAAAACTAGGATACTTATAACTTGGAAATACATTAATACTCATCATACATATTTTTTCATTAAAGACACCAAGTGGCTTATTTCCATTTCTTTTTCCATTGAAAAAAATTTAACACTCATCATGCCCAAATTTACATTAAAGAAACCAAGTGACTTACTTTCATTGTGTTTTCGACTACCAAATAAAATTTAACTTTTTTTGTAGTTTCAACAATTAATAAGAGTGGAGCTTCATGCCTTGGCTTCATTGTTAATCTCCGTGACCTTGTCTGAGGCAGCCTTGACTTGCTAAAGAAGTGTATTTCATACGCCCTTGCACCAAATACACTACCACAATTGTCAATAAATTTTTATGCCTACACTGAAATCAATGCACACTGTTAATCCAATCACTTTATAATTAATGTGCCATCATACATCCAATTACATCAAAGAAGACATCAACATCTACATTGAAATCAATTCATCTAATGAAAGCAATAAAATAAGATTCAAAAACAAATTCTACACTGAAATCAGTGCATCTAATGCAAGTAATCAAATATGGTTAGAAATCAACGTCTACACTGAATCAATGAATCTAGTGCACATAAGCAAATAGGATTAGAAACCAACATCTACATTGAAATCAATGCATCTAGTGCAAACAATAAAATAGTATTAGAAATCACCATCTACATTGAAATCAATGAATTTAATGCAAGAAATCAAATAGGATTAGAAATCATTTAAATTGAAATCAATGTATCTAGTGAAATAAATCAAATAAGATTATTAAAAAAAATAAATTGAAATCAATGCATCCAATGCAAGAAATAAAATAGGATTATTAATCATCATCTACACTAAAATCAATGCATCTAGTGCAAGTAAGAAAATAATATTATAAACCAACATCTACATTGAAATCAATGCATTTAGTGCAAGAAATCAAATAGGATTAGAAATATCCACCTACACTGAAATCAATGCATTTAGTACAAGCAATAAAATATGAAGTGCAAACAATTGGTGAAAAAAGAATAAACCGATGCAACGGATTCGGAAGACACTCTACAAATCATTAATCAGAGAAGTCTCAAATCTGAAATCAAATATAATTAGAAATCAACATTTGCATTGAAATCTATGCATATAGTGCAAAAAATCAAATAGCATTAGAAATCACCATCTACACTGAAATACATGCGTTTAGAACAAGCAATCAAATAAGATTATAAATCATCTACATTGAAATAAATTCATCTAGTGCAAGCAATCAAATATCATGAGAAATCAATATATACACTAAAATCAATGCATCTAGGGAAAGCAATCAAATAGGATTATAAATCACCATATAGACTGAAATAAATGCATCTAATGCAAGAAATATTCTTCACTCTCCCCCACTCTCCTCCCTCCCTCTCCCCCCTCCATCTATATATATATATCTCTCCATATATCCATCTTTGTCTCTCTATCTCACCCCCCCAAACACACACATTCCCTCACTCCATATCTATCAATCTCTCTTTCCCTCCCTCTCTCCAATCTCTCTCTTATAACCTCTCTTCACCTTCCATATATATCTCTATCTTCCACTTCTCTCCTTTTCCCCGCTTCTATCTATGTTTCCTCCTATTGTCCTCTATCCCTCTCTCTCCATCTTCCTTATCACTCCCTCTCTCTCTCTCTCCATATTCCTTATCACTCCCTCTCTCTCTCTCTCCATCTTCCTTAACACTCCATCTCTCTCTCTCCACCTTTCTCTCTCTATTTATTTATTCTTACCTCCATCTATCTCCCCCTCTAACTCCATCTATCTTTCCTCCCCTGTCTCCACTTTCTCACATCCTCTCTCTTCCTTTCTCTCTCTCTCTCTCTCTCTCTCTCTCTCTTCACCATCCAAATCTATTACTATATCCCTCCCTCTCTCCTTCTTTCTCCTTCTCTTACCCCTTCTCTCCACCTATCCTTCTTTGTCTCTTTCTCTCACCCCCAAACATACACACACTCTCTCCATCTCTCCCTTGTCACTCTCTCTCTCTCTCTCTCTACTTCTCACTCTCTATGTATTTTTTCTTCCCTCCATCTCTATATCCCTCCCTCTCTCTTCCTCTCTCTCCCTTTCTCTCCTACCCCCTCTCTCTTCCCCCATCTCTCTCTCTCTCTCTCTCTCTCTCTCTTCAATCCTCTCACTATCTCCCTCCCTCTCTCCTTCTCTCTCCCCCCCTCCATATTTGTGTCTCCCTCTCTTACCCTTCTTTACCTCTCACACCCCTCTCCCTCTCTCTCTCTTCATTCCTCCTCTCCCCTCCCCTTCTGTTTATCTCCATCTCTCCCTTGTCACTCCCCTTATCTCTCCACCTCTATCACTATGTCTTTGTTCATCCCCCCATATATGTCTAGAGTTAATATATATTATAATATAATAAAATTAATATTGTATTAATCCAAAGGTATTAAATTTAATAATATTAATAGTATAATATATTAATATGAATATTAAATTTAATATTAATATTAATATTAATATTTAAATATTAATATTAAGGTTAATGATGCTTTTTTTGCAAGGTGTTAATAGTAATTTGGCCCATGCTATTTGGCCCATAGAATTCACCTGAATAAAACCTCTTTTTTGAGTGTCCACCATAGAGTAAATATGAAGAAAAAAAATTATTTATTTACCATACCTATAGTTTATTTATATTTGTATTTATTTAGCATACTTCTCGAGTAAATGTAAAAATATGTTTTATTTATTTACCATAAGTTGGATTTATTTATATTTGTATTTATTTACCATAAATATTTTTCGAATATGAAGTAAGTATAAAAAGAGGTTTTATTTATTTACCATATCTCCAATTTATTTATATTTTTATTAATTTACCATACCTATTTTTTAAGCAGAATCGTAGTTAAGAGGTAGGTATAATTATTATAAATATATTGATTATAATTGAGTAGACACTTCAAATATTTACTCACATTATATCTACACATGTGCCTTATACTCAAACATTTGAAATTTTTATTTACATTACATTTCTTACTTTACATCTCCACATGTGCCCTATATTAAGCTATAGAGTACCTCTCGACCCAATAACTTACTACCATATTGTAATATACAAAATCTTATCTTAAAAAAACTAAAAATAAGATTAAATCGCTGATGAGTGAAACAAAATGCCTTATGGAAGTTTTACGAACGAGAAAATAAATTAAGTAAACTTGACTCCACAATTAAAGCCTGGTTAATTATTTGTTTTATGATTAACCATATAAGTAGGTCCTTTTTAATAACTAAAGTTTTAATTATTAATTTTAAAATTAATCATATAAATAGGCTGCTTTTAATAGCCAAAGTTCTTGGTTGAATGTTATGTAATATCGATGTAGCTTATTTCAAAACATGATATACTAGAAAGGATGTTAATGACGTTATAAAGCGTAGTTGTGCATTATTATGTCATCTTGACTTATATTAGATCCATACTTTTCGTTAGTTGGTTTTTAAAGAATGTATTTATTATTATAGTAGTTAAAGAAACCAAAACAATTAATAAAATATAATTGAAGATCATTTCCATTATTCAAAACCTGATTTTTAGACTCGGCCAAAATTTCAACAATTTACATTTTACATAGTGTTTACACCACACTAAAAATATTTAATATTTGAAAGCCATAATGAAGTTTAAATAGATTATAGGATGAATGAAAAACACAAAGTCTAGATGTGGAAAATGCTGTCATCTTCTAGATAATACAACTTTTATTGATGTTTAGTTTAATATTTAATAACCCTTTTAGGCGATGAAAAACTTTATCGAAAAACCATGAGAGCCACCACAGATAGCTGCCCATTCATTCTCGTTATGATTTTTTAGCAATTGTTACATCCAGCCCACCTGCAAATAATAGGTACTGTGGCTAGAGATGTAAAGGCTCTCAAAACCATCAATGATTCGATGCATGAACCATTCTAACCATTCTATTAAAGCTGGATCATGTCTCAACTTATGCATCCCACAAGATTTTCACTTGTGAATTGAGATGTAATGCGCTGAGAGTCACATATAATGGAATTCTTCCGCTCGCCATCACCCAGCTGAGCATGTTCCAAATCTTGGACGTCACCAACAATGTCTTTGACAACCATTGGAAATATAACTACTCTATTCCATCTCCCGGTCTCCTGCAATTCATTTTCTGGGAACATTCTGATGTCCCTCACCTCTCTATTGAATCTGGACCAATTATGTCTCGACGACAATTCCCTGGAAGGCCTGATTCCTGCAATTCTCAATAATATAACAAGCCTCATTCATCAGACTAAACTGGAACAACCTCAACAACAGGTTCCCGTGTCAAGCTCCCTAGGGATGGGAGTGATAATCAAATCTCTGGGCTTGTTCCGCGAGTACTACGAACATCTCTAGTGCAGTTTACAGTGAAAAACATTGGGTTGAGCACCGAACTGTGACTGAATCTGGTGGAGATAAGCATGCTTCAATTATTATACCTGAGGCGCAATATATTATCGACACCTTTGCCATAAAGGTTGTTTGATCACCCAGGCATGAAATAGCTGACCCTCTCCTGCTACACATTTGCTTCATTGCACCGCTAGGGAGAACTCCCCTCTAAATCTTGTAGAAACTCCCCTCTGCCCAAAATTTTAACACTAATGGCAACCCAAAGCTCTTTGTAAAAGAATCTATGATTAAATTTCCCTCCCAACTCTTTAATTTGAAATATTAGGCACCAAAATAACATTTGAAATTTTCATTAACTTCGCCATAGAATAGATCGGAAGTGTCTTTTCTTTGACAAAATGGAAGCTAATGGGACAGCTCCGCGACAGCTCTCTCTGGTGACCCAGTGGCTTTCTTGGTAGGAGGTGGACCCCGTGCCCCTGCCTTCACCACCTCCCTCCCTCCGCCACCTCCCCTCCGCTCCGCCTACCTGCACGCTTAAAATTTAAATTTTGAATATTCATTTGTCGGTGTTCATTCAACTCCATTGTAGAACCCGCGTTCATTCAACTCCATTGCAGAGCCCTGTTTGCTTCATTCGCTGGCGGAGTCTCGTGGAAACTTTGTGCAACTTCGAATTTGGATCTCCATTGCAGAGCCCTACTCCATCTAAAAACAGCTCAGAGCCCTCCAAATACGAGCTCACTCTTACCAATTTTCCGGCGCTCATCTACGAAACTAAGTGGGATGTCATCATGATTGACAACCCCCGTGGTTACTCAGAAATGCCTCAAGCTATCCCTCTTTATTCTAGAGATGCAACACAAGCTAGCAAGAAGATCTTACTACTGAAATTCGAGGTAATTATCAATAGACACTTTTTGGCCTTTTTGCTTTCCCTACTCTTTCCAGTATTTTAGTGTATCACATATAGTCAACCAGGGGAATGGAGTTGCACATGTTTTATAGTGGAAGTTGTTTATCTAGCAGACCTGAGAAAAAGAAAGGAATGATCTTTTTTTCTCTATTTTTTTGCTTCCATATATTACATCCTTGGCCTAACGAGGACTGAATGCAACAACCGAATTTGAGGTTCTCAATGGTCATCAAGGAGAGTTTTGATGTCAATAAAATTGTGAATTTTGGGGAAAATGACATGATGGCTTTCCCAGAACATTGCTACAGTAATTTTAAGTCAGAAATTGATATGTTATTGTTATAACTTATTATTCTTTTGTTTTATAAATTATAATAGCAATGGTTGTAAAAGCTATTCTTTATGTACTTGTCGTGGATATAGAGTCTGCCCTCGATGTTTCAGAACACGTCTCTCTATATCTTGGGTAAGGTGGTTCTGTCAGTTTCTTGTTAAAGAAAGGCATGTTTTTAAGTTGCACAAAGATGCCTAAATTCACATAGATTAATAAAATTTTAGATAGAAATCCTAGATAGTAGAATTTTCTAAGAATTATCATACATTATAACATGATTGAATGTAATGTTACAATCAAATTGATTTTCCTTTCATTTGTTGAAGGTTATCTACTTTTGCAGAGGAGTGCTTACAAGCTCTGTAATTGAAAATTTAAAAAAATACTTGTTGGATAGCAAGACTTTGTTATCTAATATTGCATTTTTTTTTTCAGAGTTGAGAATCTCAACAATTTTAAGAGTGATGATGGTGATTGTCCCACGTTAGTGTGCACAGACTTAGCAGCTCGAGGGCTTGATTAAACTGTTGATCATGTTATTATTTTTGATTTCCTGCTTAGTCCATTAAGTTACGATTATTTTAAGCATTCCTACTATGTTAACATATCACTTCAAATGTTTTGCAACAGCTTAAAAACTCATCGTGATTTTCTACTTTGCTTTTTTTTAGATAGATTACCTTCATCGGACTGGAATAACTACCTAGATGGGAGCTAAAGGCAAGGAATTAATTTTTCAATCTGGCTTTTGTTTCATTTCCCCTGTTATTATTTTCAGTTTTCTAGACATCTTTGAAAATAAATGTTAGGTAAGGTGGGAAGAGAAAAGCAATAACAGAAAGGATAGGCAATGTATTAATCAAGAGAAGCACCATTTTTTTTGTCTTGATGTCGTTTTTTCCACTTCTCACCCTAGCTTTTTCACATAATGATATTTTGAGGAATGACACCTCTTTTGCTGGTAAGGTGACAAGCCTGGTTACAAAGAAGGATATCACTCTAGAAAGTCAAAATGAAGAGGCTATAATAAAAATCACATCTTGGAAGAACTTACAACTAATAAAGGAAGGTATGAAGCAGTGAAGCAAAAACAGATTTAGAATAAAGGAAAGGAAACTGCAAAGCCTAAAGAGAGATCATCTGCAAAAGGAATTAAAATTCAGAGGATTGGACGTCCTTTGATATCAAAGCTTGGTTCTAAGGGAATGTCAAATTTTGTACCAAATAAGTATAAAAGTATTTTAACTACAAAGAAGGCTAAAGTGGTAAAAATTCCCTTGAAAATTTCCAAGGAAAAGAAGACACTTGTCCCAAAAAATTTAGGAGGAAGGTCTAAAGTCCAGAAGAATGGACAACCTTTTGTAGCCAATTCCATAAGGAAGCAAACTAATGGAGAGAAAAATGTAAAAGATAAGGCAAAGGTATGGAATACTGAGCAAGAATTGACATCTAGGCTTTCTGTAGTTGGTTTTAAAGGAAGACACACATCTGGGGAGAAAAATGGACGAAACATTTGTTTAGTTGTGCTGAATTTATTTCCATGAACGGATTTGATAATGATAATTGATTTTCTAGCGCCTACGGGAAAAAAAATGAATTCATACAACTTGCATTTCTGTAATGTCATTGAAAAAGGATAAATATCCTCAAAGGTCCATCATAAATCTCCTCAAAGGTCCATGATGATGATCCTCAAACAACTTACAGAAAATACTTTAATGGAAGCATTAAATTTTTTTTTTCTGTAGGCGCTGGAAAATGAAAAATTTATATGCATTTCCAATAACCATATCTCCTCTCAGAAATTATTTCATGGAGAAATTATGTCAACCACTTATCACAGAGCTGCAATTTCTTAATATACAGTTGAATTTTTTCCCATACAACCCTAGTGTCATAACCTATACCTATGATGTCATTCTGTTACAACCAATACCCTTTGTGCAATTTGAGAGAATATGGTATACTTCAATTAACCATCCAAATATGCACCAATTTACTATGGAACTGAACACAATATTTTGATATTAATTGTTTACTTTAGGGAGACATGACACTACATCTTTATGCAATCTAAATGTAATTATTCAATTATTCATCAATCATAAATGCAAGATAACACAAGTAGCTAGAAAAACAAACTGGAAATTAATTCAGCCATGACATAAACCATACCAATTCAGTTTGAATTCAACATAATTCCAACAATTGGTTGCTGAAGATGGACATTCCAACCAACTATAAGATCCCTAATGCAACATTCTCTCTACAATAGTAGCCACCCCCAAGTTGAGGCTACAAGTCCTTAAGGCACACTCTCTATATGGTAAACTCTAATTTCTCTTCTCCTAGCCTAGTTTCTAGGTTTGCAGATGTAATTACACCTAAAACGATTCCCAATCAACAACACTCTTCCTCATCATCTTTCACAACCGAAGGAATGGTATTATTTTCTCTATTCAGCGATGCCTCAAGCTATCTCTCTTTCTTCTAGAGATCCAACACAAGCTGGCAAGAAGATCTCACTACTGAAATTCCAGGTAATTATCAATGGTAGTGAATTTCCTCAAAGACAACCATTATCGTTCCATATAGCCATAATTATCACTTAATTCATGTCTAGAAAATTCACAATTTGAATTTAGTATACACATTAGTTCTCTTAATGACAATTATTTAGATTTCCCCAAACAAAAGAAAGTTTGCAAGCTAAATTCCATTTTTTTATGAGTTTGACTCTAATAATTTGAATAACAACAACATTCAAACTCCCCTCTCAAAAAGTCAAAAATAAAACCACTACAGTCTATTTTCATGGCAAAGGTAAAGCTTTTAGTTGCATGGAATGAAGGGGCCACATATCTCCTTTGTGCACTAACCCACCCCCTTGGCTTAATAAAATAGTGATTAGCTAATAATCGAAAGACAAAATTTACAAGAACATGGGTTGAATCCCCTTACTAAGGTAATTTTATTTCATATTTAACCCCTTTGTCCTTTCACTCTTGTGGAGTCATAGTCCCCTTCTTTTATCATTCTCTTCTATAGTCCGTGATGTACATTTTACTATATATTCCATATTCAGTTACAAATTACATTTGCTAGTTTTTAGCCTATTGTACATACACAACATTGAACTAGGGATCAAAATTGGGGTATTATATTCTTTCTTCTCTATTTGTCTTTTAATGCTAGGTGAAGATTTGGGGCTTTATTTTAGTGTTGTCCCTTGCCTCCAAATCTTGCAAAAAATTCCTTCTCCCTCCATCATAATGTGTGCCTCTTTGCTACTTTTTCCAGAACATCACTACAATTTTCTTAGAACATAGTGTTTCAATTTCAACAACAATAGTAAGTGTTTCATGTTCAACAGCATTTTCCGATAGTAGATTGTTGATGTGAATATTTTTTTCCCTCCAATTTCCCACTAACTGCAGTATCCTTTAGACTAGTAAGATCATCAGCTGATTATATCCATCTTTCTGCACTTTCAAAGCCTTCTAATTTATTTTTTAAATATACTACATATCTTGTTATAACCTTCATATGGAATATGCAATTTATTCCATGCTTTATCCACATTTTCTGCATCATGCACTTGGGGCATAATGTCATACATTAAATATAGGATCATGATCTTCAGTTCTTCCCAATTCTAGTCATTGAAATTCTTTTGTTGAGCATGATTAGTTAGTCCAACATCTTGTGCTATGACCATCTGCCATATGCCTTTGAATTCTAGAATTGACTTCATATTTGGCTTCCAAGGAACATAATTTTTCCCATTAAATTTATGGAATTTTATTAGCATTTAAGTGTCACGTTTTGCCATTACCCTCCACAATAAATAGGAATTTTGATACCTCGAACCTGTGATACAGTAAAAATCGGGACTTCAGCGATAACTACAATGCAAACAATGCAAAGGATAACCAACATTGACATTTCATTGTGTAGGAATCACCAATTTTCTAACAACTCTTTCACCCTCTCAAAAGAACTCTTGCGACATCTCAATTATATGAAGACACTACTTAACAACAAAACACATTTTTATTCTTGACTATAATACAAGTCCTCTTTATCTACACTATAGCAGAAAAATCCTCCAGGCAGACCTCCCTGCAGACAATCATATGCTCCACTTTTCTGAAGACTTGTCTGATTCAACCTTTTCATAAAATTTTATAACATAATACACCACCTGCTAATCTGGAGGGCGTCACCTTCTGGAAATTTACAACATAAATTTATATCATTCCTAGAGGTTTTATTTTTAACAGAACTATATACCAACCAAAATGTCAGATGCTAACACCTCACATGGAAAACAATTCATAGAACATATTATAGTCTGTTCACGAGACATCCCATCTACTAGTTCCATTTAAATTACTACGATGGATCTATATTTTCTGGTTTGTAGGAATTATACATGTCATTCTGTATGCCACTATTGTTCATGTTTTTTCCCCACATGAACTAATTTTCCATCTCATAAAGATAATTGCTACTTCTTAGATTTTTACTTTTGTTATACTATAATTTCTCTCATAAAATTTATGAGAAATTAATACATACTCCCTTTGTCATGGACTCCGATGGTCCTTCTAGGACCCTTGATGATGACAAGTTGCATAATACTTGACTGCTTTCTTGTTTATGTAGTTCTAATATATCTTGTTTTATGTTTTATTTGTAGGTTAAAGGTGGCCTCATACTCTATGGTGCAAAATTATATGACAAGACACCTATTTTTGTAATTAGATTGGGTTGTTAGGACTTACACATAATTTGGAGCAATGCCATGTGCATGGTTATTGTCAATTCCGTAAATATAAGCCTTAATATGAGTTCTCTTTTCTTTAAATGAGCATAATTCTCTTTAGTCAAACTGATCTTCTCATCAAAGATTTCAATAAAAAAATAAAGATCCTCACTGGAGATGTATATTGAAAATGAATAGAGTTGACCAACAAAATTAGAATTTCATGATATCCTAGTAGTCATTGTAGTACATGCTTAGAGAGTAGTAAAAGATGCAAAAAAGGAATACAACTGGAAAAGAATGAGAAATGCATTTTACATCCATGAAAATCAATTTCCCTTTTAGATACAGTGAGCCCTCAAATTTTTTCAATAGTACATGTATTCAGAGAATGATAAATGAATATTTTACAAAACTAGAATAATCCATTTAAATATTGAGGTCTAGGACCAAAGACAATCCCTTTTGGTCAATATGTCATATTCCAACACTTTCTCATGGTTTTCTTGCTTGAATATGCCCTTTTAAGGTTGATAAGCATAGAGATCTATACATAGCTCTTCTTTCAGTATTTCCACACTTCTCTGTGCCAAAGATAAGCCCAGCCTAATGTTTCGACATGTTGCTTGAAGTCATCCTATTGATGGCATATTACGTAAGCTTGGACTTTATCTTCGTTGTTCCTTTTCCATTTTTCTCCCTAGATGTTTGTCTCCCTTTAAAAACAACTACATAAAGTCTAGATGTAAATGCTTGCTTAGTCTTCCATACCTTTGCCTTACCTTTTACATTTTTCTGTCCATTAGTTTGCTTCCTTATGGAATTGACTACAGAAGGTTGTCCAGTCTTCTGGACTTTAGGCCTTGCTCCTAACTTTTTGGGGACAAGAGTCTTCTTTTCCTTGGAAATTGTCAAGGGAATTTTTACCACTTTAGCCTTCTTTATAGTTGAAATACCTTTATACTTATTTGGTACAGAATTTTACATTCCCTTAGAACCAAGCTTTGATATCAAAGGACGTCTAGTCCTCTGACTTTTAATTCCTTTTGAAGATGATCTCTCTTTAGTCTTTGCAGTTTCCTTCCCTTTATCCGAATCTGTTTTTGTTTCACTGCTTCATACCTTCCTTTATTAGTTGTAAGTTCTTCCAAGCTCTCATTTTTTCTTATAGCCTCTTTAATTTGACTTGCTAGAGTGATATCCTTCTTTGTAACCAGGCTTGTCACCTTACCTGCAAAAGAGGTGTCATTCCTCAAAATATCATTATGTCAAAAAGCTAGGGTGAGAAGTGAAAAAAATGACATCAAGACAAAAAAAAAGGTGCTTCTCTCCATTTAAACATTTCCCATCCTTTCTGTTATTTCTTTTCTCTTCCCACCTTACCTAACATTTGTTTTCAGGGATGTCCAGAAAACTAAAAATAATAGCAGGGGAAATGAAACAAAAGCCAGATTGCAAAATAAATTCCTTGCCTTTAGCTCCCATCCAGGTAGTTCTTCCAGTTCAATGAATGTTATCTATCTAAAAAAAATCAAATTAGAAAATCATGATGAGTTTTAAAGATGTTGCAAAGCATTTTAAGTGATATGTTAACATAGTAGGAATTATTAAAAGACTCGTAACTTACTGGAGTAAGAGGGAAATAAAACATAATAACATGATCAACAGCTAAATCAAGCACTCGAGCTGCCAAGTATGTGCACACTAACGTGGGACAGTCACCATCATCACTCTTAAACTTGTTGATATTCTCAACTTTGAAAAAAAAACTGCAATATTAGATTACAAAGACTTGATATCAACAAGTATTTTTTAAATTTTGCAATTACAAAGCTTTTAAACACTCCTCTGCAAAAGTAGATAACCTTCAACAAATGAAAGTAAAATCCATTTGACTATAACATTACATTCAGCCATGTTATAAAGCATGAGGATTTCAGAAAATTCTACTATCTAGGATTTCCATCTAAACTTTCATTAATCTATGTGAATTTAGGCAACTTTGTGCTTAAAAACATGCCTTTCTTTAACAAGCAACTGACAAAACCACCTTACCCAAGATATAGAGAGACACGGGCTGAAACATCTAGACCAGACTCTATATCCACGACAAGTACCTAAAGAATAGCTTTTACAACCGTTGCTGTTATAATTTATAAAACATAAGAATAATAAGTTATAACAATAACATATCAATTTCTAACTTAGAAGTACTGTAGCAATGTTCTGGGAAAGCCATCATATCATTTCCCCAAAATTCACAATTTTATTGACATCATAACTCTCATTGATGGCCACTGAGAACCTCAAATTCATTTGCTACATTCAGTCCTCGTTAGGCCAAGGATGTAATATATGGAAGCAAAAAAATAGAGAAAAAAGATCATTCCTTTCTTTTTCTCAGGTCTGATGGATAAATGACTTCCACTATACAACATGTGCAACTCCATTCCCCTGTTTGACTGTAGATGACACACCACAATACAGGAGAGAGCAGGGAAAGAAAAAAAGGAAAAAAGATTCCATTGATAATTACATGGAATTTCAGTAGTGAGATCTTCTTGTCGGCTTGTGCTGGATATCTAGAAGAAAAAGGGATAGCTTGAGGCATCGTTGAGTAACCACGGGGGGCGTCAATGATGATGACATCCCACTCTGTTTCATATATGAGCACAGGAAAATTGGTAAGAGAAAGCTCGCACTTGGAGGGCTCTGAGCCATTTTCAGATGGAGTAGGGCTCTATAATGGAGATCCAAATTTGAAGTTGCGTAAATATTCCATGGGACTCCACCAGTGAATGAAGCAAACAGGGCTCTGCAATGAGGTTGAATGAATGCGAGCTTTGCAATGCAATTGAATGAATGCCAATGAATGAATATTCAAAATTTAAATTTTAAGCGTGTGGGCTGGCGAAGCAGAGGGGAGGTGGCGAGGGAGGGAGGTGGTGGAGGCAGGGGTGTGGGGTCCACCTCCTACTCGGAAAGCCGCGGGGTCACTGAAGAGAGTTGTCTAGGAGTTGTCCCATCAGCTTCCATTTCGTCAAACAAAAGACACTTCTGAATATATCAAATAACATTGAAATTCAGGATTCGCATTGAATGAATATGGGTTGTTGTGTACGCGGTAATCCCCAGAAAACCACCAAGCCCCCCGATTTCAAATCACGGTTGCACATACCAATGGGGGTGGGCATGGCGATGTATGGTGAAAGGGCCTCCATAAGATTTTCCTCCCTACGAGAGGGCAGGGGAGGAGCGGAGGCCAGAAGGAAGGTGGTTGAGAACGGGAGGGTGGAAAATGTTAATGAGGCTCTCAAAAAGGGGAAGAGAGTTGCGCCACAGGGCAGGGCCATGCCAGAAAAGGGCAGACCAGAGGTGTCAAATCACCTCCAATTTGTCCCAAATTTAGCTTCATATGAAATCTGAGATACCTTCTATGTTCTATTAATAAAATAGAGTTACATATATACATGAGGTATTGTCTCAAGATAGGTAAGCTATCTTGGACGCACAATAAGTTAATTGAGAGAATATCTCAACCACACACCAAAAAAGGAACTTATTTTTATCTAACCTATGGAATAGGAACAGACTCTATACATGGAAAGCCACAAATGAAGAAAATTAGGAATTACACATTCTAACACACCCCCTTAGTGACTACTTGTCTCAATGTCCATCTGCAAAATCTACATCTAGCCCTGTTTGGTAATTACATTGGTTATGTTTGGTAATTACACTTTGTATATTTTTCATGCTATTGTCGATGTCCATATAAAGTAACAACCATATACCAAAATGCATGGGTTCCCAACTGTTGTAGCCGCCAGTATACTAGGAATTCCTTCACATACATGGTTCATCCAACCTCTCGATGAACTCCCCCTAGATATAAAATTTCACCTCATGGAGTCTAAAACCAATATGTCTATGGCCCACCCATGTGTATCCATCCCGCATGACACACTCTTCCAGGGTGTTAAAACTCTCTAAAAGATTGAACATATAACAAAGGGTATGCATGCCTCTTTGGGTCTTACAATACGTACAAACAATAAATTACATGTCGTTTTTCTCTAATTACAAATTGTGACTCATACTCTACCATGGTCATGGGTCTATTCCACAAACTCACACAAACTCGATTGTCCATTCTTCTACAATTTCTAATGTTTCTATCTTCAGTATCATGTCTTCATTATGTCAGATGGTTATTCATTTCTGCAGATAAATTTGTCTATTGTTCGAATGGCCAATTCCAAAATAGACTCACACATGTGACAATAGTTGGCCAAACTAAATGTCACAATAAAACAACATCCAATTTTTAACCAAATTTACATTAATAACATGACCATTTTTAAGAACTTATTAAATGTGCTTATCAACTCAACATAGCAACATTGGATATCTTATCCCATGTTGTAGGAAATACACCTTTTGTCCTCCAGCACAACACACAAGCAACGGTGGTAGCACAGATAAGTAGGCAGGCAGTGCAAGGCAGCGCTCCTCCTCACACATTAGCAATGGTGGCAGTGCAGATAAGTAGGTAGGCAGTGCAAGGCAGCGCTCCTCCTCACACACCAGCAACGGTGGTAGTGAAGATAAGTAGGCAAGAAGCGCAAGGCAGTGCTCCTCCTCACACACCAGCAACAGTGGCAGCACAGATAAGTAGGTAGGCAGCGCAAGGCAGCACTCCTCCTCACACACCAGCAATGGTGGCATGGCTCAGAGTGTTGTTTTAGTGCACAGCTCCTCCTCACACTATCCCCTGTCAGAATGGCTCACTGCACAGAGGATATTCTCAGCACGACACAAGCAACAAATAAAAAACAGCGAATGGCAGCATTCCTTTGAAGAAATCGTAAGGGAAGACACCTTGGAAGAGATGATGGAACCGCTGAGCAGAGAGCCAGATGGCAGCACTCCTCCTCAGTGTTTCTTTCCTAGAGCCAGATCTAGTGTTTCTTTTTCTACAGCGTTCCTCCATGCAACACATTAAAAAATAGTGGCACACAAATAAGTAGGCAAACAGCGCAAGGATCCTCCTCGAAGTAATCAGTAGGCAGCGTAGATTTCTCCCCTAGGTAGGCAGGCAACGTAGATTGTTCCTCTAGGTAGGCAGGCAGCACTAGGCTCCTCCTCACAAAACTCTGCTCCGATACCAAGATAAAAAAATGATGTTTGAATGGATTATTAAAAAATCCCTTTGGTCAGCTCTAAGAAAGAGAGTCTAAACCAGTAGAGTCTAGCTTCTGCAGGACGCTCTTCATACAATTCAACGTGGATAAACTTCATGAATCGGGATAGAAAGTTACCCTTCATAGTTCACCTGGGTTTCTTTTCGACGCTGTTCCTAGACGACTTGGCCCATCTCCGCTTCAACTTAATGTGCCCAAAACAATTGAACTGGGGGGATGATGGCTCTAGGGATTCGAACCCGGTGCCTGCCCTTCGAATTATGGAGATCCACTGTGGTTTTTCAGGGCGATGCATGGTGGAATTCTTAAAGTCTCTGTCAGGGCTGAAGGGAGACATAGACATAATTGCAATCAGCGTTCTCATCACATGGAAATAAAAGTTTTTTTATGAATGTTTGTTTGTCTATTTTATCATCCTCTATCGGTTTAGCAGGGAAACGATGTACGTGTTTTGTATGCTTGTAGGATATTTTTGGTCGCAATATAAAGGACTATGATCTTGTTGCAGGACCTGAGCACCGACTGGAGTCGAGTGTTGAATCTGATGGAAACTGAGTCCATATCGCGAAAATTTGAAGAGATCAATTGAGACATGGCGGTGGCACTGGACATGTTGCAGTTGGGTCTTCTATAGGTGTCAAAGGAGGTGTGAGAGCACGCGGATCCCTTAAGGCCATAAAATTGTCGATGTGGTTGAATTTTGGAAGGAAAGAACCTGACCAGTTTTATTTGCAGAAGGAGAGAACCCTGGGTGCTTTTGTGGCCAAGGATCGATCAAGAGGTTTGCAGATATCACGTGAAAGGAGAGATGGCATCTCTAATGCCTTGAGTTATGTTGAACACTCTTGCGGAATTTAATTTTTTGTTGTAGGTCTTTGGCATAGTTCCCACCCTGGATGATGAGGAGAAGTTGTGGCCCAACAAGCTGAGGCTGGATCAAGTCAATAGCATGAGTATCCTCTCTGCTCATTGTTGAAATTGCCGCGGTGTTAATTCGTAGGTCTGTTGATGGAAGATGTAGGTCCTTCGACCGTGGAGGAGTGGCGACCAAGTCTAGGATTGATTTCCCATGCCTTGAGCCTATGGATCTGTAGGGCATTATGCTTAATGCAATAAGCTATATGTTCGATCATGCAGACATGCAGGCCATTGTTGAAGAAAACATTTTTCCATGAAAAGTAAATCTTCTGAATTTACTTGGAGTTTGGTAAGATAAATACATTGAGCTTGATCAACTCAACGTAGAAATGCAACACTACACAACTGCTTTAGTCTCCTCTCTGCCATGGCCTTTTCTGCCACGACACTCCAATATGTCAATAGCTTCCATGGGGTAAACACAAGTCAATTGGCCTCCTGCCATGATCTCTATCATGGCCTTCTACAGCTCGGCCTTCATGCAATCCGACGGAGTTACGAGTGCCATTTTCGCTGGCTCCACAAACAAATCTGCGACACCACACTTCTCTCACATTCGCTTGAATGAATGGACACTTCAAAAAAAAAAATTAAAAAAATAATACCAATATACACTTATTTTCCTCAACCCAGGAGGGGCTGAGGTCCAGGCCCAAATCGACTCTGATACCAAGATGAAATCTGAGATACCCGTTATGTTTACGCCATAAGGCATCTTTATTTGAAAACAACTCTCCTAGCTGCCTTCTTGTCATAATCTATGCCATTTGATCTTTTGTTAGAGGATTGAATTATCATTAATCATTGATTTAAATTGTGACACTTGCCTTGCTTTTCTGTAACCGTCATTCATTCAAGAAGCATAAAGCATAAGTTTTTTTGTTGTGGTTTATTACATCGCCATTAGCTTTGCTCTTAGCAGTCGCTGAAAATTATGATTATTGTGATGGCGAAACTGATCACAGTTGGTTTTGATTTTTAGAATCTGTGTATTTGGGCCTGGGTTGAATCCTTTCTGTGGCATAGCCAATTATTCGAAATAAATATTTTTTCTATAGATTTTTACGAAATCGATCATGTAAATTCAAGCTGGTTGTCCTTTGGTTTTTCTATTTTGAATAAGTTCTTGTGATTTTCAAGGGTTTGGTTATTGGCAATTAATTTTCTGAAATATTTACCCTAATCACTGTGGCAGATCCCTAGTTTAAAATCGGTTGTGGTTTTTAGAATTTCTTTAGTTGAACAACTGGTAATGGAAAATTATCATCCGTTTAATGGGAGATTACGGGCTCTGCTTTTCTCTGTTTATTTTGGGTTAGTGTGGGCGTTAAATCTGCATGTGGAACAAGACACTGCATCCTAATGCTATTTAGTACAGAGCCGTTCGATGCCCAAGTCTCTATGAAATAGATGACAAGGGTTGGACTTCTCTTCATTTCGAAGCTTGCAGAGGCGATTTAAAGTAGGTCAGTTTCCATTGTATTTTTTGTTTTGTATCTTTTAAATTAAATTATTTTTTAACACAGCAGAATAGCAGAACATTGGTGGACACAACCTAAAAGCATTTCGAAGAAAGAACATTTACAATTCCTATTACGTAAACACATTTCCAATTATTTCTCCAGACATTTTATCCCATGAGAACCTAATGAACCAGGGAATTTTATAAGAGATATATATCTAAAAAAGAAAATGATAAAACCAACCAATGCTAAAGGTATTATCCTAAATTTTATATAACTTTGATTAAATTTGAATTTTTGTTTTCTTTCTAAGAAAAATGGGGTTCTACAAACCTCGTTGTTGATTGGTTATGCTCCACACTATGGAAGGAGATCTTTCTGGAAATTTGTTGATCGTTATTGCTCTGGATGGATTAATAGAATGGTTTATTGATAGACTCGAATTTTGGTCCGCTTTCTTTAAGGGTTTATGGGTTATTTCTATCTTCTTCATTGAGTAAACTAGCTAAAGATTCTTTCAATTATCACTCTTCTCTGCTCTCTCTTAACTAGATGGTTATGTCAGTTTCCTGATTGGATTGACTCATGGAGGGTTCTTACACGCACCATTCCAAGATGCGTCGAGGGAACTCAATAATTAAGAACGTCTTGGAAAAAAATAAACAAACAACTAGCTCTACAGGAAGAAGGCACCCTTATATTAACAAATGTCTTAGAAAGCAAGAATAAATAACTTTCCCCAAAATTTAGACAAGGCACGGGTACCCACAAAGATATATTCATGAAAAGAATATTTTTTAATTGCAATTTAGATGTTATTTTGATTTAAGAGAAATTATGTTGGGATAAATGTTGGAAGTATGTTGTTTTCCTTGTTAAAAGGGATGGGGTTTTATTATTTTAATTTCAATGAAATATCAAAAGTTTATTAGTAATTTGGACAATTTTCGTCATTCTATTTCACTTTTGATTTATAAATGCAATTATTTATATTGAATAATACTCAAAGGAGCTTGTACAATTTTTTATCATCAATCTATACCATCCACATGAATATATAACTTGTCTCCTTAGATAAATCTGGCTCCCTTTACAAAAGCATAGAATGCCATTTTCGTAAAGGGGGGAGTGGAAAACGTTGAAAATATTTTGATCGTTGAGAATTTAATGATAGAAATGAAAAAATAAAATCATAGTTTAGAGAAGGAGAATTGTTGTATCATTTTCTAATTTTTAGATAAAAATGAAATTCTATGTCTGTCCAAAATCAACCATATTTTGTTATAAGACAAAGATAAGATATTTCTCATTAAATAGAATTGGGAGAAATATGTAATTGAAATTGAAAAATTAATTTTTTGTTCAATTAAATTTATAAGTAACATAACTGATTTGAAAAAAAGTGTAATTATTGCATTGAAACAAAGAACTTTAAACTCAAAAAATTCTTAAACAATTAAAGATCTTTTTATATAAAATGAATTCCCAAAATACAAGTAATAAATAAATGATTTTAACAATATATTTCTTTAATTTTTTTACTTATACTTCCATAACCGAATAAAATTTAAATATTCCGTCTTATACATTAAAATAATTTCATAATCATAAATAAAACAATTTTACTCATGAAGTAATGTAAATAATTAAAAATCTAATCAGAACAAGCCTAATGAAAATGGATTGGACAATATTCACTATATATTTGAACCTATATGCAATTAAAAGAAAGCAAATGAAGTGGACAGTGGAACACTACTTTTCACCTTTGGAGTGGATAGTGGAACACTAAATTTCACCTTTGTTTCCATTTTGCTATAGCCATTGATAGGGACACATATTTTCATCCTCAAATAGAAAAAAAAAAAAAAAAAAATTAATGTGAAAAAGAAATAAAATTATAATAATAAAATAAATGCGATGAGAATAAAATTAAAATACATAAATAAAAATGTCTTCAAATATTTAAAAATAAAATATAAATTTAATAAATGGTAAATATAAATTAAAAATATATTGAAAAATAATTTTGAAATTGATATATAAATTATTATGGGTATTTTATTAGATAGTTTTTCACAACAAATCTCATAATAATATATTGAAATTTTGAAATTTTAAACTAGTATAGTTTTATTAAAATTTTAGATTTGTAGATTTAACAATAATTAGAGAATGAAAAAATAAGATCACATACATAAGATACAAAATATGCTTTCTCGGAAACTTTTTTTGGAGAACCCTCCCAAGCTGGAAAGTGAGGTCGCTTCCCTCTTTTAGTTGCAGGTACGAAGAAGTAATTTTTGGGTTCATGGGATGTTATAGTGCACGTCTCCTCTCTATATGATTTAGTTCCTATCTCTTTTGGTTATCTTTGGTGAGCTATGGAACAAAATGATCTCCTCCTAGTGGCTCGGTTATAACACAGTGCGATAACTTACTCGTGGTTAATTTTGACTACATCAAATCTCAAATAGAGTTACCATATAGCATATTCTAAAGTATTTTACATCATAATCATGTGGTTAGCCCTTTTCCATGAATACTGGGGGGCAATATCCTCCCGAACTATAAGTGTGAAAATGAGGAAGGTCAACTTCTGAGTGGCATAATTTTTTCATACAGACTCTGATTGAGACACTTCTTTCGTTGTTGGAAAGGTATATGTGTGTAAAATAACATAAAATTGTGTGGTGCTCATTCAAAAAAAAATTATCCCAGAAAAGCATTGCTTGATGCATCAAAACAACTCTGGAAGGTCTCAGACCTCATTTTCCCAAATTGGGTCCCATCGGTAAAAATGGTCTTGTGAGATGATTCCTCGACTTTTTCCACTCCAAATGGATATATTTAATTGATTATAAAAAAATAAAAATAAAAAATGAAAAATTATTTACTTAATAATTAAATAAATAAATAAATAAATAAATATTTGAGTGATTATCAAAAAAATAATTAGAAAATTAATAATTGTTCCCTTTTCATAATAGTTTATATTGAATAAAAAACTTAGTTACACTCTCCTTTATTTCAACTTTAAAAAAAATTATACACTCTTCCATTTTCTAATTTGATTTTATGAAAATGAAAATCATATATTGTATTTGATTTTTTTCATCTAATTATGTTTTCAAATTTTTTTTAAATATTGTAAAAATCCATGTCCTTTCAAAACTATTTTCATATTGTAAAAAGCCATGTTCTTAAATTGTAATTGCAAAAATTAATTATAAATCAATAAATTTAATGAAGAGTCATAAAACATAGAGATGTACTTCATTGTGATTGTGGGAAATGCCATAGATTTTTATAACTATGGGTTTAAACCCTTCACAATTGGGCCTATTTAAGAATTTTTTTAGTGCATGTTTTGAAAGATATTTCTCAATATTTGTTTGTCATGTCTTTTGCACATATGAATGAAATTATGATGTAACATAATCTAAGTAATAAAAAGGGGATGGATGCTCTAATTAAGTAGGGCTTGTCACACTTCAGAAAAGTGAAGGGGATGGATGCTCTAATTAATTAGGGCTTGTCACACTTAAGAAAAATGGGTTTGTCATACTTTCTGATAGGAAGTATTTTTTGTAAAATATTAAATAAAGAAATTTGAAGTTTAGTTGATTGTAGATTTTATAAATATTTTGGAATTTGATGTTCATGAGAGAGGTTAAAGAATTGACACCTCACTTCAGAAAAGTTCTTATAGGAAGTATTTTTTGTAAAATATTAAATAAATAAATTTGAAGTTTTCTTGATTGTAGATTTTATAAATAGTTTGGAATTCGATGTTCATGAGAGAGCTTAAAGAATTGACACCTCTCACGATGATCAAATTCCAGGAATTAATTGACCTTTCTCTTCACTATGAGATTCTAGAAATTGTTTGGACTTTATTGTCAGATTTTGAGATATTCCTGAAATATGCAACCGATGCAAAGAAATTTGAATATGTGAAACTATGGAATTTAAGGTCATTTCAATTTCTTAGCCATATTATAAAGTCTCTTAGAGGCTTTCCATTAGGTAAAGAGGAGATACAACAAGTTCTACCAAAATTGTATGGCACATAAGGCCTGAGCGTATCAAAATAACCATCATCCATTAAAAAATATAACACGGATTCTCCACCCAATAAAACCTAAAAATTCATGCCACATAACCATCATCCATTAGAAAATATAACACAGATTCTCCACCCAATAAAACCTAAAAATTCATGCCACTACAATTTATATCAGCGCTTCCACTCACAAAAAAAACATTACCAATAAATGCCATGACATATAATATTCAACCTAAATTTCCTCTTATTCTAGGACTACCGGATGATGTTGCTAAGCATTGTTTAGCACTCGTGTCACACATTTATTTCTAGTATTTGGGATTCGTTTGTAAGTTTTGGAGGAAGTTCCTTGAGAGAAAAGATCTCTATGTGGTGAGAGAACTAGCAAGGACTCTCGAAGAATGGATTCATGTACTCAAAACTGATGCAAATTTTGAACAAACACATTGGCATGCTCTTAATTTTTTTATGGTAAATGGTAATCCTAAAAAAATTACTTCTTTCTTTTATACTACTCTTTGCTTTGCTATTTCTTTACGGCATTTCTTTGCAACAGATAGTGCAATTGCTAGTTTATTAATCAAATAGAGTTACATATATACATGAGGTATTGTCTCAAGATAGGTAAGATATCTTGGACGCTCAATAATTTGGCTGAGAGAATATCTCAACCACACACCAAACAAAGAACTTAGTTTTAGCTATAGAATAGGAACAGACTCTATACATAGAAATTCACAACTGAAGACAAGTACAGATTACACATTCCATCAGCTTCTTCCATTTAAAATAGAAAAAAAGCATCAAATAGTGAAACAAAATCATAATATAATAATAACCATAAACACGTGATCTATTCGTAGGAGTTAAACATATCTTTTAAAAACATATGTTCGTAGGAGTTAAACATATCTTTTAAAAACATATTTTAGTATTGAATACTTGTAATTTATAATATAATAAATATAAACACGTGATCAGCTCAGATAAGTTACCTTAACATAGTTTTTGAAAGCATTTAAAATAGCAAAAGGCATAGAGTAGTTAAACTACGTTATAATATAATAAACATAGACACGTTATCAGTTCAGATGAGTTATCTTACACATATTTTTATTTTAAAAATAAATTCCACCACAATAAATGTCTTTTAAAAATGAAATGAAGCTCAAAATATTTCCTTCCAAGTCCTGCAAAAAAATTTCATTTAAAAAATTAGACAAAAGCTCACTTTAAAAAATACCTCCAAAAAATGTCCTTTGAAAGTTAAGCCCAAAAAACCTCTAAAAAAAATTCACTTTAAAAAATACCTCTAAAAAATGTCCTCTGAAAACTAAGCCCAAAAAACTTCTAAAAAAATGCCACTTTAAAAAATACCTCCAAAAAAGTCCTTTGAAAAATACCTCCAAAAAAAGTCCTTTACAAATTCAGCCTAAATGAAGAAATGTGCGAAAATATGCGAAAATAATGATCCTGTGTTCGTCTATTTATGTAGTTGCGAAATGTTTTTTTGGAGGGGCTTCATTGGATTTTCCGGCTGACGTAATTTGCAAGCAGAAGTTTGGCCGAACTTCTCTAAAAAGGTTGGTCGAACTTTTTTGTCGTTAAAATTAACGGGATGGAGCAACAAAAAACAATTTCGCCAAACTATTCTAAAAGTTAAGCCAAACTAACACGTCTACAACTACGCATCATCTCGGCTCTGAACACATTTCTTCAACTTTGGAATGATTAAGCTCCATCAAACTTTTTGAATTAACTTTCAGAACCAAGGAAAGCATTTGCAGAGTTCAATCTACTTTGAGGAAATATAACTTTTATGGAATTCCATAGATATTTACTAATTTTATTTAATTTTATAATAAAATGGGTGTGAACAATTTTTGAAGGTCATTATGATTTAGTGAGATCAAAATCGTGTATCTTCGAAAATACACTGTAAAATAAATTGAAAAAAATATGGTGCATTGCATTGGTCCATTGTGTATAATGGGTAGCTTTGATATTTTTATTTGAAAACTAATATGTTGAGAAACTTCACGTGAGCTGAAACATATTAAAAATATTCAGTTTTTTCATATTGGATCAGTTCAAAAAAATTTAGTAATTACAATATGCATTAGTTGGTTTCATAAATATAACGATACCGAAGTAGACTATGTCTAGATTGTTGTAACACATTTTTTTTTTCAAACACACAAATTTTTCAAAGAATACACTAACACATTTCAACTTGAATTTTATGAATCCTTTGATTGTTAAAGAAAACACACTCAAATAAATTTTAAGTTGAAATATCAAATGTGAATAAAAAAATTCCAAAAAATGAGTAATAGAAAGCTAATAAAATTTTTGACAAGTTTTATTTTTATCCTAAAATGAAATTCTAAGCAAAAAAATTGTTTTGGCTTGCAGAAAGTTAATGAATAGAAACAAATGATATTTTTTTTCTCAAAAAAGGGCAAAAAGTGTAAACTAGCTTCAAATTTTCACCCAGGGTTCAAAGTGTGCAAGTAATATGCCTTTAATGTATCACTTCTATCCATTAAATTCAAAGAAGAAATGAAATCTCGATGCACTAAGTTTAGGCTTGCATTATATTTCTTAAAGTTTCTTGATGTAGTATCAAAAGAAAACTCCACCTCAAGAGAAACAATTTCATTCCCTATGAATACAAAAGTGTCCACAATAGGAGTTGGTGTTAAGCCTATCCTTGTACTGATCCCTGCATAGACATGAAGGTATTAAAGCTTAACCTTGCTAAATCTATGCCTTGTGACAACAAAGAAAAAAGAGAGAGAGAGTATTTCTTTTCCAATGGTTGTATGCTACTAACCTTGTTAAACAAAATTTATTCTATCAATTTAACTATGGATCATCATTCAACTAATAACCATGAAGATAAATTTTATCTTTCTTGGGAAACAAACATTACGATAAATTTATTACAAATGCACAACCCCTGTATGGCATTGCTATCTTACCTGTTCTACTTCCACTTAATCATATAAGGGAGAAGAAATGTTTGTTGCACCAGTTGAACCTAAATGGAAACATATCTTGATAGCTAAGGGATAATTGCTTATATACTCACTAAGATGAGCTATTTTTTTAACAAGGTAATGATCATCTAGAGTCATTTAAAGTAGTTTTATTAAGGTACTGCACCTTGTGGTTGAAACAAATAATGCTCCCATGAAGGAATATGGCTTGAAAGTAAAGAAAATAAATATTTTTATAGAAAAATTGTATAAACAAACTATAGAACATGAGAATAAATCACCAAAACACCATAAGAAATCACTATAAGAATTATTAAATTGCATAAGAAAGGGTAGGATCTTCATTTTGAAACAAAATGAGAATAAGTCTAAAAAATTAAAACCATTTAATTTCTTCCAATATTTGGAAAAATTAAAAGTCCATAGTTTTCAATTTTCCTAGAATCAGGTCATAAATTAAGCATTTTGAGTAACCATGTATAATCAATTGACAATTCAAGATTATGAATGACATATATTGAGTTGTAAAAGTGTCTTCCTTATGGAATTTTCTTTGCAACATGTGGTGCAATTGATAGTGATAACCATGTAGGATCCATAATTTGGAAGAATATTCTGATTGTATATAGACAAAAATTCATAAATGAAAGCATTTTTTATAGAAAAACCGATGAAATTATTTTTAACAACAAACTCCACCAATCATTCAACACATAAGTCTGAGCGAATTGAAAGCCCATCAGATCAAATTTTTTGAAAACCCATTGTTGAGAGGAAATTAAGTTTGAGTGAACTTAAATTAATTTAAATTCAATATAATAGCTCATGCATATTATTTTTATTTGTTTAACAAATTGTGAGAGTTATTTCACAAAGGATTCATGTTATTAGAAAACATAAAAGTACCACCGATAAATGAAATTTCTCTAGACATACCTGATTTTCTTTATTTCTCAAATTATTTATTACAATATTTTATGTTGCTCTTTTGTTTAAATGAAATCCTCACTAATTATATCAAGTAAATATAATTTGTTATGATTATTTATCAAAATGATGATGAGTTTCTGTTAGGGATATTTAACCTTCGTATTATGTTTCATCTATAGAGTGATTTCATGAGGTGATGTTATGAAACCAGCTCCAAAAATAGAAGAAAAGAGATATTAATGCCTTAGAAATAAGTCACTTCGAGGGGGAAACCTCCAATACATTACATGAATGAACAATTCTTGGATGATACAAATGAAAAAACCTCCTTTCTATATATAGGAGTCCATGGGTCCACAATGTAATCCTAGTGGGGCCACAATGTAATCCTAGCCGACCTAACAATAATAATGTAAGTGCACAATAATAACAATATGGGGGGGTTATAGGGGTACAACAATAACAATAAGGGGGGCTACACTAACATAATAAGGGAATACACTATTAATATAGGGACTTAACATGCTCCTCTCCTTAAAACAAGTGTCGTACTCAATGCTTGATTATTTCTTGATGCTTCTGTATAAAGTTCTCATCCTACCATATGGAATCTTCTACAGGAAATTTCTTCCACTTGCTGAGATACTATGAAATTGATCGTAATTGTCGAGTTCTTTTTTTTGTGACCGCTTCAGAACTTCTTTCAATGTGATGTTGATCTTCCTGTTGTTTCATTAGATTCTGCACCAAAGTTAGCTTATCCTTTGAGAGTTGGAGAACTTGTTGTTGATGCTCGATGTGATCTTCCACTAATTTATCATCCATATTAACTATTATTTGATCCTTTAAACCATCCAACTTAGCCTCCATTTTTTATTTTAAACCATCTATGTCATCTTCGGTTGCTCTTCGTAAGATCAAAATTTGTTGCATTTGGTACTATAATTTTGATATCTCATACTGTAATTCTTCCTTTTCATGTGTCATAGTATAGATTTTTGAGGGCTTAATGGGTGCGGAATTATTTTTTGGAGGCATTATAGAACCCAATACTAATATAAATTCTAAAATATGCCCTTGGAATCACTTCAAACTACTTTTTCAAACAAACGTTATGCAATTTTAAAAACCAAATACACACCTTTTTCTTTCTTTTGAGAAGCTCAATCTTGAAACTGAATTATCTCTGTGATTTCGGATCTTAAATATTTGAAATTTGGCACTGAGGTAGACCTCTTAATTCTCTTTCGAATGCCACAGGTCTGACCTAATTTGGATTCGTGAAGACAAAGTTGTGCCCAATCTCCTATGATGACCTAATTATGGACTGGTTCAGTAGAGCAAACTTGTATGACTTGCCACGTGTAACCATTTTCTCCTTAGGCTCTAAAATTGATAGACAGGAAACTACAGTCCATTTACTTGCGGTCATGTTTTACAGAATCTAAATCCGACGCTCAGAGAGAGAGTTATGATGTTTTTCCCACAGTCACTTCTTTGTGATGAAATTCGGGATCCTGAAAAAATCCTAACTTCCACAGACCATATCTCCGAAAATATTGCGAACCAAGCTCTAAATTTTTGTGACGATGTTCCTCAATATTTCAGCTTCGCACTCTCCAAATTTCATCTTCTGAACCTTCACAGAAGAAAGTTATAGCGAAAATTCAGCGATGACCTATTTAGGTTAAATTCAGGAGCCTGCAAAAAGCTCTAACTTCCACAGACCATATCTCCAAAAATATTGCGAACCAAGATCTAAAATTTTGTGATGATGTTCCTCAGGATTTCGGCTTTACACTCTAAAATTTCAGCTTCTGAAACTTCGTAGAAAAAATGTTATAGAAAAAATTTGATGATGACCTATTTAGAGCAGCAAAACCCTAGAATCCAAAGCTCTGATACCAAATGTTATGAAACCAGCTCCAAAAATAGAAGAAAAGAGATATCAATGCCTTAGAAATAAGCCACTTCAAGGGGGAAACCTCCATTACTTTACATGAATGAACAATTCTTGGATGATACAAATGACAAAACCTCCTTTCTATATATAGGAGTCCATGGGACCAAAATGTAATCCTAGTGGGGCCACAATTTAATCGTAGCCAGCCTAACAATAATAATGTAAGGGCACAATAATAACAATATGGGGGTTACAGGGGTACAACAATAACAATAAGGGGGGCTACACTAACATAATAAGGGACTACACTATTAATATAGGGACTTAACAGGTGATGATCATCTACTAATCAATCATTGTCGAGAATTGACTAATATGTTATTGAATCGAATAAGAACCATAATAAACCTAGTCTAAATACAGGGTTCAATTCCATGCACATTCACACCAATACCAAAAATCAATGCGTTGGGTCAAAAGAACCTCTCTCATGTGGGAAATAAATCACTCTCCCGGAAGGCATATCACCCACCCACTTTCATGATGGGCACAACGTAGTGTGTTGGGATTTTATTTCAGATCAATATTGTATGGTGAAAAAAGCATAGCTTAACCTAATGTGTATATTCTCATATGTCAACAACATGGTAGCTCCAACCAATGTCTCTTCTAACTTCACCAATGGTGTAACACTTATATTCTTCTCCTTCCACTCGGCTTCAGATTTCATATTCATATCCCAACACACACATATTGAAATTATTTATGTCAGCCACTGGTAATTCCTTCTTAAGACATGAAAAGTACTGCATATCATTCAAAAAATATCTCCTTGATCAGTCAACGGAGTAGTCTAGTGCATGAAACATTATTATAAAATTACACAGTACGAGATTTTAAAGAAAATAAAAATTCCATCATGTCAAAATAATGTTCAATAATTGGAAGGAAAAAATATTGGTAAATTTACCCTTCTCTTTCTTTTGGTAGTTAAAACAAATTTGAAAATTTTCTTCTACTGAATTCACTGCACATAGAAATCATTTCCTATAAACCTACCATAATGTCCTCCAGCAGGAATCTTCAAACATCACCAATATCATACTTGTATGAAAATTACGAGAATCTATAATTTCAAACTACCAAGCAATAAATAATGTTGCTAAAGTTCCAACATAGAACACAAAATGTGGGTAGTAAATAGGATGCAGTCTCAAATGGACCACAGAGAATAGTTACGTTCGCAGTCCATGGTTTACGGAAAATAATTATGAATTAATCCTCAAGACTCATTTCATGGTTTCAAATCCAGAGATAAACCTATGTTAACATTGTGATCAAGACCATTTTTTTCTATATCCCCACAAACAGTTATCAAAGACTTCTCCATTCATGCTATAAAAGGGAAGAAACTTTTTTTTGGTTATTCAAGCATGCATTTACAGTTATAAAGGGATCAAAATCATGTTGAGTACCCATGGTGAATGTATTCTCATTCCATGAAATTCTATAGGAAATAGCAGCTAAAATTGTAGTCTTTGTGAGAGGGCTCACAGTGTGCAAGTAAGATGCCTTCAACATATCACCTCTTTATGTTAGATTCAAAGAAGAAATGATATCTGGTTGCACAAGATTTTCTTGTCAATGTGAGAGAAAAAACCATGTCCCTTAACCATTGTTCTGTGTCCACAAACTCACTAGATCACTAGGCTTTATAAAGTCGACAATGGGCAGAGAATGGGAGACCCAAAATGAAATGCATAAACCCCAAAAACTGGAGCATATGATTTCAAGAATATTCTTCGTCAAATCTGAAATATTGATAGTTAATTTTTTGGAGATGTTATTGTCCAACTATAGTCACCATTGATTTATATATGGTCCATTGTAATTGGGTTCTACTGTAAAATTTTCCAAATCTCTTTATCAACCTTTTAGGAGTTGGATCCAATAGTTTATCCCCCTTTCCCGCAGTACTATCATGAAGCTCATGAACAAAATTACTTGAAATGGAAAAGAAAAATCCTTTTTCATCCACTGCCATGGTAAAAAATGTTAAATATGGGACGAGTGCTTTGGCATAAGAGAAATTATTCAAATATTCAAACACTAAAAATGACTATATGTTTGTAGCTACTAAAAAATACCGTTACTTTAAGAAATGAGCAAACTTTAGGAATCGAGAAACAACAACCCCTTCCTAGCAACCTCCCTTACCTGCCACTTCATGTTGTCGTACAACTTATTGCCCCTGTCGATGATGCAATCGCCAGTATCCGATGTAGTCAGAGAGTGTGGATATTGTATGTTCCATCGGCGTGTCGACCTTGACGAGGATGATCACTGACCTTATAGTTCGGGCGGAAGGAAGGCACGCAATGGAAATAAAGGAACTAAGTGGCAGTTAGATGACTGATAATGTAGGTAAGAGTCGGTGTTGAAATCTAATGGGAAAAAATCTTTCAATCATCTAACAATTGATCGAATGGTGCCCAATGATGTAGAGTGGTAGACTAGGGGAGTTTTTCCTAGAAGGAACACCTCACAGCGTAAAAATACTCATATGATATTACATCTCACATTTTCAATATTAAAACAAAATCATAAAAATTAACTAAATTATAATTTTATTTTAAATTATTGTTATTACATGTTTATCTATTTTGGAATATGACTTCTAAAATTTTAATTTAATTATCAATAATTATCAAGTAGTTGGTAACTTTCATCAAAGTTATTCTATACTATTCTGTGGAAGTAAATTTATATAGGACATCTATTAATTACTAATAACTAACTATTTTATTGAATTAAATACTTATCTTCCACCTAATAATTATTAATAATTTGATAATAAACAAACCTATATTTTAACAGAAAATAAACACACTTACACATACAATATAATTAAAATTATTGTTTTAAATTAATATAATTAAAAATATATATACATATAATATATTTAAAATTATTGATTTAAATTAAAATAATTCAAAAATATATTAGTGTGAATTTATTGTGAATTTATCTAGACTCTAAATGTGTCTTAGTCATCTTTTTAATTTTAAAAATATTGTAATTCAAACAATTATATATATATATATACACACGATTAAAAATAAAAATACATAAATGCTTTTAAAATAAATAATCTTTTAAATTAATATTGATAATTAAATTAAAATTTTGGAAACATATGAAAATAAACATATCTATCAACATAAATATATATTAAATATTTTATTTATAAAAAATATTAAAAGATATTTACATAAAACATTGTGTAACTATTTTAGGTTTTGGATTTTTTTTTTTGGCTTAAATCTAGCAAAAATATTTTTTGGTTGGATTGTATTTTTTCTTGTTGTTGTTTATGATCCATTTTTTGAATGTAGAAATAAATTAAGTACCCTGAAAAACTCTTATAACACTTGAATTGTGCAAAGTTCACAAATTAACACTAACAAATTTATATAAGATTTTGACCAGATTTGTCCAAAAACTATCAACACATCAAAAAAATTAAATAACAACCTAACACTTTTAATAATTAAACATTAAAATAATTTATTTTCCATATACTCATAACACACCAACTTATGTATTTCCCGTTTCCCACAACTCCTACATTTCCCACCAAAATATCCTGAATAATACTTACTAAAGTACAACTTAACAATTTTAATAATTAAACATAAATATATTTTATTTTTCCATATACTAATAACACATCAGTTTCTGTATTTCCCACTAAAATATTGTGAATGGTATTTACTTATGTTGATTTACAGATTCTGGCACTAAAATATCTAAAAATCTCACAACCGAAAAGAGTGAAACAATTCACCTCTAGTAACTGTCAAATTTAAAGATAAGATATTCCTAAAAATCAAAAGAGAAGCGAAACAATTGACCTTCAGTAACTGTCAAATTTAAAAATATTCCCAAAATTCATAGCAGACTATGGATTTCCTTTTCAAGTGCTTTAACGGCTGCGCATGGAACGCACACCACCATCTTCACTCCACTCTTCTTTTCAGGGGGACGCAGGAATGCAATCGGGAATCCGAAAGTCCTGAGAAGACTAATAGGGCATGCAATCACGGGTTTACCCCACCCAAAGTCCACTTCATTAAATCCCAGCCACCTCCAGTCAGTAAGATACGCGTCTTTCAGTAACTGTCAAATTTAAAAATATTCCCAAAATTCATAGCAGACTATGGATTTCCTTTTCAAGTGCTTTAACGGCTGCGCATGGAACGCACACCACCATCTTCACTCCACTCTTCTTTTCAGGGGGACGCAGGAATGCAATCGGGAATCCGAAAGTCCTGAGAAGACTAATAGGGCATGCAATCACGGGTTTACCCCACCCAAAGTCCACTTCATTAAATCCCAGCCACCTCCAGTCAGTAAGATACGCGTCTTCAACACACATACGCACATCTGTCATCTCTGGGCATGACCGTTTCATTTCAAGAAACGCCATGCTCGATCTCACGTACTCCTCATTTAAAGACATCTTTGCCTTCTTTATCATCTTTACAACATGCGAAAGGGATCCATTGACAACTTCTCCCGCTGTAGTGTTGCGTGCACATGCCACGGACCAACCATTGCCGTAGTATCCCTCTGCAAGAGGGGGGTCGAATGCCCTCCTCACGTCCACCGCGAAGAGAAGCCTGACGGTATGGTCAAGAGGAATCCCTAGAGCCACTGTTCTCGCTCGCCATGCCAACGCTGCTAACACTTCGAACGTGGAACAATCCTCCTTCAACTCTTCTGCGATGGGCTGCTTTATACTCTGTAAAACATCCGAGCTGATGAAAAACGAAGCAAGTATCAGGTCCTCGGTTTTCACATTGGCCATCTGCTGCATGGAACAATTAGGGTTGGCGATGAATCCACTTTCAAGAAGTTCATCATGCTGAAAACGGACCAGATAGGGCTGGTGGGGTTTTAGATCTTCTCGCTGCCACACTGCTTCGATTGAAAGCTTCGTCTCTCCCCTCGCGATCTCTGCAAGTCCCATGAGAAACTGGGCTGCCCCACGTCCGTCACAGAGACAATGGTCGAAACTCACACCCACAACGAAACCCCCGCAATCGAAGCGAGTTACCTATTTTTGTCAAAACACAAAGCACGCATTGTGAGCAGCTCAACCGCACACAAACGCAACAATGGAGTTGAACGAATCCTTTAAAATTGAGGAATGGCAAAGTAGAGGAAACAGTTCACCTGAAATATGAGTGGGGGTACGTCCTCGATTTGTGCAGTGAGCGGAAACTGAAAGAGCAATTGCTCAAATGAAGGTTTCAGCTCCTCCAACTCGCCTAACAGTGAAAGAGTGTTATGCGTGGAGGCTTCAACAAAGAGAGCGCCCTCTCCTGTGCAGTCTACCTGCAGTTTTCGGCCATCTTCGGTTCTCTTTACACGTCCTGCAAGTGGGTGATAGTAAGCTAATACTTGTGACAGTGCATCCCTAATAACCTTCACAGGATTTTGGGAGGAATAAACATTAGGAGACCCATTATTATACACCAGCAATGTATCGAATCTGCGCCTTACGATGAGATGGTCATCCAGATTGGAAAGATAGAGTGTGGTTCTGGGAGAAGGTCGCGAAGGTGGCACCATTACAGACCCCAAAACATTTACAGTAAGCTGAACTTGGGAGCAATGCTCCTTCATATCAAGGCTCTTCATTGACGTAACTGGCCTCCACCTAAAATATATAATTACTTCCTCATGCAGTTAAGTGGAGTTAGTTAGTTGAGTTGAGTTTCAGTTATACTTGGTGAGCGAGTTAGACAGTTGATTAAGTCCAGTTATGTGTGAGAGTGTTTGCATGTCAATTAGATTAAATACCCGTTATGGGTTCATTGTTTTCAAGAGAGTAAGAGAGTTTTATGATTCAGAGTTTGATGATTAATAGAAGAGCAGCAGCTCATTGTTCATGTGTGAAATATTCGCGTTATTTGTGTGATTGAATCCTATGTCTCTCCAACAAAGTGGTATCGGAGTTGATGAAGGATCAAAGATCCGTAGGCGAGCAGAACCCGTAAGCAGGCCAAGAGCAAAAGGCCGAAATTTTTTTACACAATTTTTTTTTTTTACCCGCGGTCCGCACATATTTAGTGCATTACCGGCGGACCCGACCGCACCCTCTCCCAAAAGGAGCTGCGGGCATTCGGGTTTAAACCGCAACCTTCCCTTCATCGGGGGTGCGGAACCCTGTTCAAAAAAAATTTATAAAGCGAAAAGCCGTGTTGAACAAGTCAACGAACGACAGCACGGATACGTGAGATTTATTTTCAAAAGGTACATCCGTGTGCGTATTTTCAAAAAGTAAGTCCGTTGAATTTTTGAAAATCACGTGGGTGAGTTTTGTTTTTCAAAAGGAGTTCTTTTAATATAAGTCACTTCTAAAAGCACGTGAGGTTTGATTTGAAAGGGAGTGTTTTAAAAGGAGCGTTCATAAACATATGATAAAGTGGTTTTTAAGTGGTGGAAGTTTTATAATAAGTGTTTTTAAGAAAGGATTTTTATATAAAGATTTTTTTTTCATAAAGAAATTTTTATATAAATAATAAAGAATAATAAAACCTAGGGTTTTATTATAAAGATATTTTTTTTAAAGCTTTGCAAAGTATATCAAATTTCTTTTAGGGTTTTGTCAGAAAAAGAGAGTTTTTTTTTTTAAGAAAGATGGCTACAAGCAGCTTCCAGCCACAAATTCTTTCTTTCACAGGAAAGGATTATGATGTGTGGGCCATTAAGATGGAGACTATGCTAAAAGCGCATGATGTCTGAGATCATGTCAAGTATGGGTTTGCAGAACCTAAAGATGATGCAGAAGAACGAGCCCTCAGTAATGCAGAGAGGGAACAGTGGAAGAAAGATAAGCGAAAGAATGCGCAAGCGTTTCTTCTGATCCAGCAGGGAGTAGATCGAGCCGTGTTCCAGAAGATCATGATAACCTCGTCAGCAAAGGAGGCAAGGGACACCTTGGCGACAAGCTATCAAGGTATGGCAAAAGTTAATATTGTTAAATTGCAGAATACTAGGAGAGATTTCGAAGTTCTGCAGATGAAGGAGACAGAGGACATTGATTCCTTCATGAATAGGGTCATGTCTGTCGTCAATCAGTTAAAAATATATGGCGAAGATATTAAAGATCGAACAGTGATCGAGAAGGTTCTTCGATCCCTGTCTACCAAATTTGATGTGGTGGTAGCAGCCATAGAAGAAGCAAAGGACTTGGAAAAACTCACAATTGATGAGTTGATGGGATCTCTTCTATCACATGAGGCAAGGATAGACAGAAATAAGGATTCCACTTTGGAAACTGCTTTCCAAAGTCAAGTCTATATTTCAAGAGGTCGAGGCAGAAGTCGATCGAAAGGCAGAGGACGAGGCAACAACTATGGCAGTCACAGAGATGGCCGAGCTGATCATGAGCATCAAAGTGGAAGCAGCAGCAGCAGAAGCTTTCATAACAATCAAAGGTCTGACAAATCTAAGGTAAAGTGCTATTACTGCAATAGATTTGGACATTATGCTCATGATTGTAGGAAGAAGATTGCAGATCAAGGCAATCAGAGAGCTAATGTTAGTACAGAAAATACTGACTCTATGTTTCTTGCATGCAACACCATGCATGCACCGTCTGATAAGGTCTGGCTATTAGACAGTGGTTGTAGTAACCACATGACAGGCAACAAGGATTTGGTTGCTAATTTGGATGTCACAGTGCAGACAGAGGTCAAGTTGGGAACTGACAAGACTGTGGCTGTAGATGGCAAAGGAATGGTCAACATTGTGACCAAGCAGGGGGAGCCAAAGACCATATCAGAGGTATACTATGTCCCTGGGCTCAAACACAATTTGATTAGTGTTGGCCAACTGATGCAGAAAGGATACAAAGTTATCTTTCAGGGGCAACAGTGTGTTATTTACGACAAATCCCCAAGCAAGCAGCTGATTGCAAAGGTGCAGATGACGAGGAACAGACTCTTTCCTCTCATTATGAACTACAATGATCAGGTTAGTTCTTTTACAACTGCATGTTCTAATGCATACTGGTTATGGCACTTTCGGTTTGGACACTTGCACTTTTCCGGTTTAAAATTATTGCAGCAGAAACAGATGGTGAGAGGTCTACCTCCCATCAAAGAACCTGCTAGCACATGTGAGTGTTGCATCTTAGGCAAGCAACACCGTGAAAGTTTCCTGAAAGGAGTTTCTTACAGAGCAAAGAAACCACTTGAATTGGTGCATACCGACTTGTGTGGACCTATGAGGACACAGTCGATTGGTGGAAGTTGTTACTTCCTCACCTTTATTGATGATTACAGTAGGAAGACTTGGGTTTACTTTTTGAAGAAGAAGTCTGAAACTTTTGCAAAGTTCAAAGAGTTCAAAGCTTTGGTGGAGAACCAAAGTGATCGACAGATCAAGGTATTGAGATCTGATCGTGGTGGCGAATATGATTCGAAGTCATTCCATGAGTACTGCAAACAACATGGAATCAGAAGACAGTTTACGACCAGATACACACCACAGCAGAATGGTGTAGCAGAGAGGAAGAATCGAACAATCATGAACATGACAAGGAGCATGTTGAAAGGAAGACACTTGTCTAATGAGTATTGGGCAGAAGCAGTTGCATGTGTTGTTTATGTGATAAACAGATCTCCTACAAAGAGCGTGATGAACAGAGTTCCAGAAGCAGCTTGGTCAGGTATGTCTTGCAGTGTTTCTCATTTCAGAGTTTTTGGATGTGTAGCCTATGCACATGTGCCTAAGCAGATAAGAGGCAAATTAGATGATCAAAGTGAAAAATGTATATTTACTGGTTATAGTGAGCAGTCAAAAGCTTACAAGCTGTATAACCCTGTCACAAAGAAGACAATCATTAGCAGAGATGTTGTGTTCAAAGAGCAAGAGTCATGGAATGGGACTGTAGACACACTAACCGATGCTCAAACACCATTGATGGAGGATGATCTTGTAGAAGAAGAGGAACAACAAGAACCAAAAGAGCAGACACCAAACAGAGTCACACCAGCAAAGACTCCCAGATTTTCAGAGCAGCATGGATCTTCAAGCAGATCCACAGATCAGAATTCTCCAAGCAGCGAATCAGGTAAGAAAAAGATGAGAAGTTTGAAGGATATTTATGATGATTTGGATGTTAGTTCCAATTTTGCATTGTTAGCATTCCAACCTTCTTCATTTGAAGAAGCAATCCGAGATGACAATTGGGTGCAAGCCATGGATGAAGAGATGAATTCCATTGAAAAGAATGATACATGGGATTTGGTTGATTTACCAAAAGATAAAAATCTCATTGGTGTGAAGTGGGTATACAAGACCAAATTGAATGAGAAAGGTGAGATTGACAGATTTAAAGCAAGACTTGTAGCAAAAGGATTCTCGCAGCAACCGGGAATAGACTTTGGAGAAACTTTTTCTCCGGTAGCCAGATTGGATACTGTAAGAGCAGTTCTAGCGACAGCAGCTCAGAACAAGTGGAAAGTGTATCAGATGGATGTCAAATCAGCGTTCTTGAATGGACTTCTAGAAGAAGAAATTTATGTGCAACAGCCTCCAGGTTATGAAGTTGAAGGAAAAGAGGATAAAGTTTACAGATTGAAGAAAGCGCTCTATGGACTGAAGCAAGCACCTAGAGCATGGTATAGCAGAATCGACAGTTATATGATCAAGAATGGATTTTGCAGAAGCAGCATTGAGCCTACCTTATACACAAAGGTAAATGAGCATGGAAAAATTTTGATAGTATGCTTATATGTTGATGATATGATTTTTACAGGTGATCTTGAAATAGATGAATTTAAAGCAGCCATGATGAAAGAATTTGAGATGACAGATCTAGGTCTCATGAAATATTTTCTTAGCATTGAAGTTTTGCAATCTGAAAAAGGCATCTTTATTTGTCAAAATAAGTATGCAACAGATTTGCTGAAAAGATTCAGGATGGATAATTCCAAACCTGTACCTACACCAGTTGCAACAGGTACAAAGTTGAGTAAGGATGATGAAGGGGCAGATGTCAATCCAACTCTATTCAAAAGATTGGTTGGAAGCCTCATGTATCTCACAGCTACAAGACCAGATATTATGCAGGGAGTGAGTCTGATTTCCAGATTCATGGAGACTCCAAAAGACACACATTGGAGTGTTGGAAAAAGAATTCTGAGATACATAGCAGGAACCAGAGATTATGGCATAATGTATGCAAGTACAGAAATGAAAGAGTTGATTGGATATATAGATAGTGATTTTGCAGGAAGTTTGGATGATCGGAAGAGCACATCCGGTTATGTGTTCCATCTCGGTTCAGGTGTGATAGCATGGGCATCTAAAAAGAAGCCTATTGTGACATTATCATCAGCAGAAGCAGAATATGTAGCAGCGACTTCAGCAGCATGTCAAGCAGTATGGTTAAGAAGAGTATTGGATGGACTCAAGCAGAAACAACAAGGATCAACAACGATATACTGTGACAACACTTCAGCAATTGCACTATCCAAGAATAGTGTGTTTCATCAAAAGAGCAAGCATATTGATACTCGATATCATTTTATTCGAGAATTAGTGAACAATGGAGAAGTTCACTTGAAGCCTTGTAGAACGAATGATCAAATGGCTGATATATTTACAAAGCCATTAGCAGTAGATTTGTTTCAGTTTCACAAAAGAAACTTGGGTGTTGTAAGCCTAGTTGAGACATAGACCAGCAGGCATGTTTGAGTTGTCATGAGTTATGTTTTAGTTTAGAGGTCGTAATTAAGGGGGAGTGTTAAAATATATAATTACTTCCTCCACGCTAAGGGAGTTAGTTAGTTGGGAGTTGGAGTTTTGGGGTGTACTGTACAGCAGACAATGATTGTCCAGTTATGTGAGAGTGTTTCGTATGTCACCTGATTAAATACCCGTCATGGGTTCATTGTTTTCAAGAGAGTAAGAGAGATTTCCGATTTTAGGTTTTATGATTAATAGAAGAGCAAAGAAATTAATGCTTCCAGGTGAAATATTCGCAGGTTATTTGGTGTGATTGAATCCTCTCGTTCCTCCAACACCTTCTACTCGTAAATGCTCACATCTCTAAGCCAGGCCAAAAGCAGTGTTGCTGTTAAATAGATTGGAATAGCCGGATCATCATGGTAGGTGGTTGACTAAATTTCCTGTAGCTGGTTGGAATAGCTGGTTGTTGACTAAATATCCTGTAGCTGCTGTGGTGGTAGGTGTGTAGGTTTAAGTCCCATTCACCCTCCCGTCAAGCTAATGCAAAAATAAATGACTCTATTTTTTTTTTCCATATGTATTTTGGTTATTGGTCCATTTGTCGATCTCCCCTTTATTTGGAAATATGTTTTAGAAAAATATATTTAAAATCTGGTCTCATCTCCTCCCTTTAACCATTCCCCATTTCCCCTTTCCCCTTATCCTTCGTTACCCTCCATCTCCTATGCATATTCCCCTCTGTGCCATCTCCTATCTCTTCATCAGGCTCCCCGCATGCGTATCATTTAGAAGGAATGTTTGGATTGCCTTTGACGTGGCATCACACAATGCCCACTGCACATGCACATGCTACTATTTCCTATTCGCATGCTTCTTATTAATACATCTATCTATCTGGATCTCGGAAACGAGCATTGCTCGGGATAATGATGGTATTTGTTGGAAGCAGCAATGAGGAATTAATGGCGGAATGATAAGAAACGTGTGGTTGAGTAGGGGAATTAGAAATAAATCATACTTTCATATGAACCATGTTTCTTCCATGACTGAATTACCTCCTTTGTCTATTTCTCCACCTTTGATAATTTTTAATTTTGTTATAGCTCTGACCCCAAATTTCAATGTGGCATCCAAGCGCACATATTTCAGGAAGCTCTATGAAGTGCTTCTCTCTCTCATATTATAGTTTCTTATCGCTTGGATTTTTCATTCATGCACTCATCACTCTTTTTCGTGGGAGATTTTTCTTAAAGGTCTCTTGGGCTCATAATCAACTTTGACATCACCTTCCCACTATCCTGAGTTAGTAACACATTGCACTGTACTCAATTTCGTGAAGATAACTTTGGGTTACTTGTTTCCAATTTAGTCATTAACAATAGAAATGTTTCAAAAGGAAACCCCTTTGAGGTATGACCATAGTTCGCTTCTTGTAGTTTCAATCCTTTATTTTTAGAAGGGTAAAGGGCTTTGTTGGGTGCCTATTCACCTATTCTAAGGTACTCTCCCTTTATTGCTTTTAGGAATCATTTGGCCTAGTAGGAGTATATTCATTTTATGTTTATAATCTTTCAACAGATTATCTTGGATTTTAGAGAATTGGAAATGAATGTTGTCTAGGAAGGTGTTTTTCTTGTCCAAGATATCACAAATTGGAACTTTTCCCTCAAGATCTTGTCCTCTCTTCCAATTATGATGAGTTTTCTTTGTGTTGTTCTCTCGATAAGGTTTTTTCTGACTTTCCATCTTGTTGGTTGTCCTCACGATTTTCTCCCATGTATCACTATGAATGTCGGCTCCTCTTCCAACTCTTCTTCAGCATCGAGCCCTTGTTAACACTATCTATATGCACATTAAGGCCTACAAATGGTAAATTATGATATGTAGGTTAAGTTGTGCCAATTGTATCACTCTCATATTGATCAAAATGACAAAATTGTGTCCCTCTAGCACTAGATATCACATTTTTAAGATGAAGTGGACATGCTCAAGGAATTCATTATAGACATCAAGCTCATCAAGAATAAGAATTCAAGTTAAGATGAACTTCAAGTGGAATAAGGCAAGAGAGACATTGATCTCAACACACCTTGTTGGTCGCGCATAAATCGTTTTGGCGACAAGACTATATCTCTGTGCGTCAAGACAACTCAATCTAGCTGACAAACTTACCTTGTAAGTTTGTCTTTCTCTAGATATATTCGTTTTACAAATAAATTTTATGAAGGTGTCGATCCTACCTTAGATCCAAATGCTTATTTGTGGTCGCAGTGCTTCCGTTGCATCAATAATCCTTCATCGCAACAAGGGCCCTTTGTCACAAGAAATTATCATCTTTCATTGATCTGCAATCACAAACAAGAAAATATCAATAGCACCTGTATAACAAATAATCATAAAACATACCTATCATAGTGATCAAGGAATCTATGAAATAAACGATCAAACGAAAGCTTATTGAATTAAACAATCGAACGACAATTTATTGAGAAAAACAGAACTTGATTGTATTAATCTTAAAATATACAGAAGAACCTTACAACCTTTGCCTTGATGTTCGAAAGGCCTTCCCGGGGTCCGAAGCAGGAATCTCCTCTACTTTGATAAGTCTTGCACTCTTCCTCCAGAAGCACAAAGAGGTATGTGATCTTTCCTCTCAAAAGCTTAGCAGAAAGAAGTCTAAATTTCAACAGCACTTCAGCTCAATCACACATAAAGCTTGAACTCTAATCCTCAATCTCCAAAATCTCCATCAAAACTTAACTCTTGAACTTAACCCTTTGAGGCTACCCAATGCCTCCTTTTATAGAGCATATGAGGAGGTTAGGATTCCACCTTTAAAGGGATAGAATCCTCCTTCAAAGGGATAGGCTCCTCACATCAAGGGATTAGTTCCTTAAGGTGTGGGATACATGTACCTTACTAAAGCGTACTCATCCCCAAAAAATCTCATCCAGAACCTTCTAGAATTGACCAAAATTCAACTTTTTTGGTTTAATTTCGCGCATTTTTGACTTTACAGGGGTACCGCACCTATAACACTGGAAAAATGCGTTCTAGAACGCAGTTTATCTTCACATTACCTGCGTACCCTAGCTAAAAACGCAGGTAGGCTTCATATTAACTGCGTACCCAAGGTTTTTTGAGCTTTTTAGGGTTTTTCCTCCATTTTCAGGGCATGGAATGAGGAACAAAGGTTGTAAGACTTGCAAAGGAGGTAAGTATGAGTGTTTAATGAGCTCATACAGTCAGAAAAATGTCAAGGTGACAGTTTTCTGGGGCAGTAAC
>JAXQQM020086114.1:0-28341 GCA_034641835.2 Pinus albicaulis | reverse complement strand
TAGACATCTATCATCACAGTTAAAGAAACAGTCGGTAATATCAACACTCCAGATGTTGAAATTATTCCTGAGAATCCATCTGAGGAGATTGTGTTAAAAGTTGAAGATATACCACCCTTGGACATTTTCTACAGTCCAAAGCATAGAGTTGTGGTTAAGAGGCAAAGAAAGAAAAGAAAACTTGACCACAATCTATTATCATCTTCCCAGGCCGAATTGATGGATGTTGTTTGGAAAAATTCCAAAATTGATCCTTCAGAGGACTTAACAAAACTATCTCAGTATGCAGGAGCCTATACAGTAGCAACCATGGATAAAGCTTCCGAGGTAAATTTGTTAATAAAGGAAAAAGACCAAATAATAGTGCAGCTGGAGCAGCAATTAGTTGAAGAAAGACAGCAGAATGAAGAACTTAAAGAAAAGTTAAATTCTGAAAGACAAAATCTTTACCAACAAGCTATACAAAAACAAAAACAACTGTCCCAAGAGGTAAATGAATTACAGACATTGCTTCAAAGAGAAAAAGTGGCCAAGGAGGAACATAATGCAATATTGCAAGAAAAACTGCAAAGATTTAAAGATTATCCTGAGGTAGATCAATTCAAGAAGGAAGCCCTTGAATCAAATAAAATGTTATCATTACATCTTGATATTTTATCTCAGAAGATAACAATGGTTGATCCTTTATGTGAAATAACCATGTCGCTTGCAGAGAAAACAACAAACTCAAGACTTGAATTTGAAGATGCTAATGAGAAAATCTCAAAATTTCTCATATGGCAAGAAACAGATCAAGGAATTGTAGCTAATCTGCCTAAAATTCAAGAAGCACATAAAGAAATTTTGTTTGCAGAATGGGAGGCACATTTAATTAAAACAGAGAGAGCCATTTCTAGGGCGAGAGTTTTAATGAAAAATGCGGTAGAGTTAATCAATGATCACCTACATACTACTAACTTAATCTTCGATCACATTCCAGAACAACTTCCGAAGGTCAAAGAGTTAGAAAAACAATGGGAGAAAGAATTGAAAAGCAGGTACCAACAAATTGATGCAATACAAGAGCTAACATGGGATACATTCTGGTCTTATCTAGTCAAACCACACAGCCAACAATTGACTATGAAATTCCTCTCCCATGCTATTGCTAATATGCTTCCAGAATTTTCTGATGCCACCTACACCGGTCAACTACATTCTCATCTGAGTCATCCCCTAGAAGTCAAAGATATGTTATCGATATGCCAGCTGCACACATCAGATACGTAGGAAGTATCTTAGATCTATTCTGATGGGAACCACCAATCTATTTTTGTAAAATCTCATCCCCAACTTTCATGATTTGGTATTCACAACAACATCTAAGCGATGTTTAGGATAGTTTGTTAGAATTTTTAGTACTATTTAAACCCCTTTCATGTATTTAGAAAAGGGTCCTGAATTTGTAATAATTTTTGACTTAGAAGAGACACTTTTGTACTTCTAAATATATTATTTTTATGATGGATCACATTCTGTTGATTTTTTGAGGAATCACTTTTAAGAGTCTGCACTTTTGCGTCTTGGAGATAGTTCTAAGTGAAAGAACGGGACTAGAGTATCAATTGCATCAGATAATTTTAAATGTATCTGGTATTTCTATCAATTCTGTTTCATTTTTCTTGTGCGATGAAATATTCCTATTAAAATCGGTATTGTTTATATATCTATGTTTCTAAAACATTTCTATGTTATATCATTTATGAAAATATAGAAATTTTATCTTTCATAATATGTATAGATAAAAAATAAATATAGCTCTGTGAATACGATACATTATTATAACTATATTTAACTTCTTAAACAGAGTTACTATCATATGAAATTTCATCTTTATTTTAAATAAATAAGTCATCTTTATGATTGTTTGTTTAATTGAAATTATTCTTAAAATCGTGTTCATCTTTAAATACCCGGGTTAGTTTAGAGTTATTTGTATTTATTAAGAAATAGATTAAATATCAAATTTCACCATCTGTTTTACACACACCTCACCATAAACTCATCTCATTTATTATTGGGAAACTGGTCCCATATTATCCAGTCGGAGCCACTACTATAAATGGAAAAGGAGTTGTACTAAGGTCCGGACCGGGTGGTTTCCCCAATGTTTGAAGCTAGGATTTCAGGGGCTTCAACATTTGGTGCTATAAGGAGGGCCTAAACTGTGAATGGAAAGTAAATCCAAATCCACAGGCCATTCTGAGAGCAATTCACCCTCGTCACCTTCTTCAACTTCTCCTTCATCTCAAATCTCATCGGAAGAAGTTGAAAAGATAAGTACTACACCCACTGCCAAAACCTTAGACAAATTAGGAGAGTCATCTGTTGAATCTCCTAAAGTAAAATCGTTAATTCATAAAATTCAAGGGTTTTCATTATCTCAAGAGGAATTTGAGTTATCTCAAGGCATTGTGACTTCGCAATACATTCCTTCTCAGCCTCTTACTAGACTACAGAGTGAAAATCTTGGTGTTTCACCAACTGAACTTCCTCTACCAAGTCGAAAAAGAGCTAGAAAAACACCCTCTAAGTCAGATAGTGAGACTCTTTCATAAATATCATCCACATCTTCCATATCACTGGCATCTACTTCCCAACTTCAAATCACAATCCAGAAAGGTACAATTGTTTCAATAGCACCTACTCAAACAATTTCAATTGTTCCTTTAACTTCTTCTACCATTAGTACAACGATGGCACAGAGACCATGGACCAATCCAGGAGTAGTTGAAATGCCTGCACCTTTGAGTCAATTACCAGCTAATCCTAAAAAATGGTTACCAAATTTTAGTCTCGACCTTAGCATACTAGCTGAAGAACACATTAACAACTTCATGTTGTCTATAAATTTAAATGGAGTAACACAAGAATATGCTGTGGTCAAACTATTCCCATACACTTTGCAAGGAGCAGTGGGATCTTGTTATTTTTCGTTACCATCGGGATCCATTAATAGCTGGGATATTTTTCAAGAAAAATTCCTAACCAATTTCGGAGATGATAGGTCAATAGCATCTTTAATTAATGATCTTTCCAATTTGAAGGCAGAATCCAAAGAACTCATCAAAGACTTCAACTCTCGATTTAACAAGTTGTTGAATAAAATTCCTACAGCATCAAAACCTAGTGAATAAGTCTGAAGTGAATGGTATATATCTACTTTTCCTTCAACATAGCCATCTTTGTAGATAGAACTGCTAAACCTACACTAGCTGAAAACATGAAGGAAGCAATTGCAGTAGAAAAATGTATCATCGCTTTAGATAAAAAGAATGCTAATGAAGAAAGAAAATCCAAAAAATTTAGTTTCAGAGATGATTCAAAGAAGAAAGCACCTAAAGATCCATATGATATGGAAGGGTTACATAAATTCCTGAATGCTATGTCCAATGAAATGGTTGAAATTAAGAAACAGGTAGCTGAAACTTCCACTAAAAGGCCCTTTAGGAATTTTAAAAGAAATCAGACAACTGAATCTAAACCACCTATTGCAATATTTAATGTAGAGTCAGATTTAGAGGAAGAGGAAGAAGAAGATACATTTCTATCATCAGAATAAAATGAAGAAGAAGAATTAATTGAATGCCATGGGATGTGGGATTTCATTTTGCCTAACCTAGATAACGAAAATGAACAAGAAGCTCTCCTAGTGAGTACAAGAAGTAAGAGTGCAACAAAACATATTCAAACATCTCCCAAGAAGAAAAAATCAACTCCAACTACTAAAGATAAAAATCTTGTAAATAAAACTTCTCCTTTGCCAACCCAAAATCAGCCATCATCTTCTAATCCTCCCTCAACATCTAAAATGGTAGTAGTGTCTGATTCTATGGATTATAACATTATAGAAGATATGAAGAAGATCGGAGAAAATATTTCTTTACATGAACTCAGCAAGCTCAAGCATCAACAAAAGCTGTTGTTAAAAGAACTAAATGCAGTACCTGCTTCTTCTCTCCCAAATGGTGTAATATTCAAAGCAGCCAAAGGATCAGGTAAGCCACCCGATAAAGTAGATGTTACTGATACTGTCTTAATTGGAGATAGATCTAATTCACGGGAACCTCCTTTCCTCTTAACTTACGAGATATATAATAGAAATTTACATAACTTCTTGATAGATTTAGGGGAAACATCTAACATAATGCCAACCTCAGTGTGCTCTAAATTAAACATTGAACCCCAGAAATCTACAGTTCATATTGTCCAATTAGATTGAACTAAAGTGCAAGTTGTAGGAGAGATTAATTCAGTCACTATTAGGCTAGCAACTTATCCAAGAATAGTTCAGAGAATTTATATATTGATTGCTAACATCCTTGAGTTTTATGGTTTGATCTTAAGCATGGATTGGTCTGAAAAACTCCATGGATATATTTCTACCAATTGGTCTTACATGTGGCTTCCCTATAAAGGGAAACCAAATCAAATTAAAGTTGAGCGGGAGAAACACAAGACTCATACAGTAACAGAGTTTGAACAGGAAAATCAACCTGTAGATTTCAATAATAACATTCTTAGAAATTACTCAGTCGAATCATTCTTCAGAAATTTTAATGCTCAACAATCACCTTTCTCTGTAAATAGTTTCACTTCACATGTTGAAAATTTCTCAGATACTGATACTTCAAGATGTATTAATATTGCTGATCAAACTGTAAATAAATCTGTAGATAAGTCTTTATTTTTGTCTTTGTATTTTTATGGATCAAAGTCCAATGATGGTGCAGGAGCAGGATGTATTTTAGTTAATCCAAAAAGGGAGAAAACTATGTTGTCACGCAGATTAGAATTTGAGTGTACAAATAACATTGCAGAATGTTAAGCCTTGATTCAAGGACTTTATAAAGCAATAGGGTTGAATGTTAAATATCTGAAGGTATATGGTGATTCTGAATTTGTCATCAGTAAAGTAATAAATACTATTCATTGTCTTTCAGGTCATCTTAAACATTACCAAACCTTTGTTCAAGATATTACAACTCATTTTATAGCATTCAATATTTCCCCTATTCCTAGATCTCAGAATTCAATAGTTGATTTATTAGCTAATGTTGCTTCTAAACTCCTTCCATCTGAGGATTATAGTCCAGATAGGTTTTCAGTTGAATTAATATTTCGATCATCTGTCCCTTACAATGTTACCAACTAGTGAGTGTTTAATCATGATGAAGATACCCTGAACTTCTTAACTTCGGAGAAATATTATGATGGTCAAATAGTTGATGAAAGTGATCATGATCTTCAAATAAAATAAAAAGATAATGAAATTTCCATTCCGAAATCTGTGGTAAAACTTGAAGATCTCTATGATATCAAAGATAGATTCAAAAAGGTTACTAATGCCAAACTTCAGAGTTCAACTTTAAAGTTTGAGTTAATAAATCTTGGTACTGAATCTAAACCACAAAATGTCAATCTAGGACTCGAGCTAACACAAGAAGAAAGGTTTGATTTCATCAAACTTCTAAACAAATACAAGAGTGTTTTTTCTTGGAATTACTAATATTTGAGAATTTATGATACTTCTATCATTCAACATACAATTCCAATGATCTCCGATGTAAAACCAGTTCAAAAAAAGCTAAGGAAGATTCATTCCAACTTGGAAAGTCAAATTAAAATAGAGTTAAATAAACTCTTGAAAGCCAAAATTATTTTCCTTGTTAGACATTCGAATTGGGTTTCCAATTTGGTACCTGTTAGAAAGAAGAATGGAGATATTAGGATTTGTATAGATTCTATAAATATCAACAAGGCTTGTCAAAAGGATAATTTCCCATTACCTACAATGGAACATATACTTCAATCAGTAGATGGTTCTGAATTAATGTCTTTTCTTGATGGTTTTTCGGGATATAATCAAGTACTGGTGCATCCCGATGATAGACTGAAAACCACATTCAAAATCAAATGGGGAACATATGCCTACCAAAAAATGCCTTTTGGTTTAATAAATGCTGGAGCTACTTTCCAAAGAGCCATGGATATATCTTTCAAAGTTTTGATTAATAGGTCAGTTTTCGTATACCTAGATGACATAACTGTCTATTCAAAGAAAAGAACTAATCATCTACATGATTTAAAACAAATCTTTGAACGATGTAAAAGGTATGGCATTTCTTTGAATCCAAAAAAATCATTCTTTGCTCTTAATGAAGGAAAAATCTTAGGATTTATTGTATCTAAAGATGGCATACATATTGACCCTAACATAATAAAGGAGATTTATGATATCCCTTTGCCACACAACAAGAAATCTATGCAGTCATTTTTAGGACAACGAAATTTTGTAAAGATATTTGTTCCTAATTTTTCTCATATAGTTTTACCTTTACAGATAATGATTAGGAAGAATTCAATTTTCAAATGGGGACATAAAGAAAAGGAAGCCTTTAAGTCAATCAAACAGGCAATCATTAATGCTCCAGCCTTGATTACTCCTAATTTTTCTAATCATTTTATTTTGTATACTTTAGCCACTGAAACATTTTATGCAGCTGTTTTGACACAACTCAATGATCAGCAGATTGAAGCACATATTTCCTTCTTTAGTTCAAATCTACAAGGAGCTGAACTTAACTATTCAGAAGTAGAAAAACAAGCTTTTGATGTGTTTAAGTCTATCAAAAATTTTAGGCCATTTCTCTTAAAAACGCATACAAAAGTCATTGTCCCATTTTCTACAGTGAAAAAATTGCTAGTACAAAGAGAAGTAGGAGAAAAAAGGGCTAATTGGGTAACAACATTACAGGAATACGATATTGAAATTAAACCAGCTAAAATTGTTAGAGGACAAGGTTTTTGCAGGTTATTAGTAGGAGCTTCCAATATTCCATAACATCAAGTTCAAGATAATACTGTTCAAGTAATTGAGATAAGTATCATAAATTCTGAATCTCGGTATGATAATCTAATCTTTTACTTAAAAAATGGGTATTTTCCTCCTAATCTCAACTATAAAAGTAAGCATGCTTTAAGATTAAAAGCTAAAAACTTTGAAATCATTGATGATGTGTTATTCAGAAGAAATTATGATTCAATTTTTTTAATATGTCTAGAGAAAACTAAAGCACACAAGGTTTTGCAGGAATTACATGATGGACCAGCAGGTGGACATTTTAGAGGAGACACTACAGCTCAAAATATAATTCATGCTGGATATTATTGGCCTACTTTGTTCAAAGATGCCCATGACTATGTAAAGAAATGTAAGACTTGTCAAACTTCTAGTGGAAGACAAAGGAAACTAGCTTTTCCTTTACAACCAGTAAGCATTGAGCAACCATTTCAACAATGGGGACTTGATATTATTGGAGAAATTGTTCCACATTCTTCCAAGCAACACAGATACATCCTTACAGCAACGGATTACTTTACAAATTGGGTATAGGAAATTCCTTTAAAAGTATCCAATTCTGATGCAATCATTGAATTCATTAGTCAATTCATCATTACCAGGTTTGGTGTACCTAATGCCCTTGTTTTTTATAATGCATCTTATTTTTATAGAAATAGTTTAATGGAATTTTCTCTCAAAAGAGGTTTCAAACTAAAATATTCTGCAAATTATTACCCACAAGGTAATGGTTTGGCAGAATCAACTAATAAAAATCTCATTAAAATCATCAAAAGAACGATCATAGATCAAAATCAAAAGAATTGGCATAAGTCTTTGATTTTTTCACTTTGGGCTGATCGTATAACTCAGAAATATTCAATCAGTACTTCACCTTTCAATCTTGTATGGGAAAGAAGCCGTAATAACTTCAAACCTAGCACTCCCATCTCTAGCCTTAGTACAATTTATTGAAGAAAATACTTCATCTTCTGTCCAACAAAGATTTGATCAAATCCTCAAATTAGATGAAGAAAGAGAAAAAGCTAAAATCACTCATGCTAAACATCAAAAACTTATAAAATCTTCTTTTGATGAAAATTATATTGGATCTAAAACATTACAAATCGGTAATCTTGTTTTGAAATGGGACAAAGCACATGAAGATAAAGGGAAAACATACTAAATTTCAAAAGATGTGGCTTGGACCATTCCAAATCATTGAAAAGATAGGCTCATCAACATTCATATTACAAGATCTAACAGGAAGGAGAGATTTTGTTCCTGTGAATGGGCTTATTTAAAAAAAAATCTTTTCCTAAGAAGGCAATCCCTTCTTACCTATACATATTCATTATGCAAATTTGTTTGTTTTACAAATAATGTTGTTAATAGTCTTCCATTGACCTTTTACTATTGAAAAGATCTTTGAGAAAATACTGTGAATACTTGTTTATGCAGATAGAAATTTTTAAGGAAGAGATTACAGTTTTGGAAAGTTATAATAAAATTTGAAACTCTGAAAACTTATTTTAATATTTGCAAGATCTTCTGAAACTTTGAAAATATTGTAAATCATTCGAAATTTTATAAAGTAGAGAGAGGTTATTTATAAAAAGTAAAAACTTTTTCCAAATTTTGGCACTTAAAACTCTAAAAGTTCATCCATTAACTCTTAAGGAGAAAATCAGTCACCCCATCCACTAAGGTTATGATTTTTTAGAGTGTAATTCTAAAAATTGTGTCTAAGATAAAGGATAAAAGGTCTCTTCACGAGCCTGCTTACGATGATCATAGGGAAGTAATCAAATTGACATTACCACTACTGCATACCAAAACAGGGTAATGGCTTATAATTATAAGACAAGAGGTATCATCACGAGCTAGCTTGTTCAGTTTAGTTACAACTAGTGAATGGCATTGTTATTAGCTGGCTCCCAGACCAGGACAACGACTTTTAAGTTAAAAGAATAAAAGAAACAAAAGATAGAATATATTTATGAATTTATCTTTTAAAAATTTTTACTCTTAGATGGATGGGATAATGGATGATTAATGGTTAAAAGGTAACCCTGTCGAGACTATAGACGTTTGCGGGCAGCAGAGGTACTACCTATGACAAAAGAGTAAATTACAAAGCTAAATTGGAGAAGCCCCCACTTTATCTTTATCAACCAATCAAAGCTTGATGAAACCAAAAATGTTTTTATTTTAAGGGATTAAAAGGAAATTGTAAATAATTTCTAATTTCGTTCAGAGTTAGATTTTATTTAAATTTTTCTAAGATAGTTTTCTTTGTCTTTAAAAACTTTTACCTACAAGAGATGTAGTGTTCTCTTTATTTTTTCAGAGATAACTGTTTCTCCTAGTGAATCACCAATTTTTGTACTGTACAATAACCCTCCCCATTTCTAAATTTTTATATTAATTTTTATAAGAAATGGGTCCCCTTTTCTTTTTCTTTTAGATGCAATAATCTTTCCTAGCTTCGCTTATTGCAAAAAATTAAAGAAAGACCTTTGTACATATGAAAATATTAAAAGGAAATCAAATGAATCATAAAATAAAACAAGGCCTAAACATAAGTCTTTATCAAATTTCATAAAATATGAAAGAAAATGCTCAATATGTCATGTCCCAAAAAGTTCCGATGTGATAAAGTGAATCGCTAAACCGCATATCACATAGTAAAAGTTCAAAATCCTTCTCCATCATTCCAATGTGATAAATCACATCAAAAAAGTGCATATTGCACTAAACATAAGGCTAATTATTTCTTTAGAAAATTTCCGATGCGATGGAGCATTATCGCAATCGAAAATCAGCACAGTCATATCACAAGCGGTCCCTTTTGCAAAGCCCCGATGCAATGAAGTCCAATCGCAATCACAAATCGGCGGAAAACTTAATAAATCCTTATATGTTCCTTTCAAAAGTTGTGATGCAATAACTCATCACCGATTTCTCATCGCTATCGCTCTTCGCTCATCACCATAAACATTGCTCATCACTTATCGCTCTTTGCCACACCCCTATTCCAACTCATCAGAAAATCACAATCGGAAGCTTCAAACAGTAATATTTAAGCCTAGACTTTGAAATTTCCGATCTCCGATACCCGATCATAATTGATCGGAAATCAGAAATCTTATATTATGAATGCACGATCTGACTTCCCATTATGGCCTTAAATTGAAAAATTACGGAAGTCATTAAGGGAGATTAATGAATGAAATTCCTTTGTAGATTTCTTTTCAGTGTTTCATTAAAAACAATTTCCTTACGCTGCTCATTCTTCCTTATTATCCTCTTGTTTCTAAGAGAATTTTTCATTTTTTCCTATTTTTCTACAGACCTATGGAATAGCTATCCCTCTTACTTGCAGAACTGTCAAAATTCTACCAGTTGAAGAAATGTCGAAGAAAATGAAGAAATAAAAGGTTATCATTGTCCCAAAGGAAAATCCGGCCAAAGTTAAGTTGGTAACTGATACTACATGCCTTGGTCTTGGAAAGATGTCTTGGGAAGAAGTTTATAATCTACTCGAAGCTGAAAATCCCACTGTGACAAAAGAAAAAGTGACAGTTCCAGATGAGGACTTAGAATCAGAAGACAATCCCCTCAAAGTACTGGTAAACTCTTATCTTCATAGAGTAGCGGCTCGAGAAAATGTATTTTTGTACTATGATTTAGTACGATGGGTAATAGAGGATATAAACATCACAGACAGAGCATTTTTCATAGCTGAAGGGAAGACGTTCAGATCTTTTAAATCAGAGGATATCAGGGCAATGTATTATCTACCAGAGTATTAGAAGGTCTATAATAAAGAATTTATAGAGGATTTTGCTTCAAAAAATGAAATAGAGTCAGACCCTATTAGAGACTGGAGACAAGCTCCAGAGAGACACAAGCATGAATCCTCAGGTATGTATTCTGTAGAATCTCTAGCACCTCCCTATTGCTATGTTGCTACCATGATATGCAAACTTTTTTGGTTTGCCAATTATGCAAGGTTTTCTATTGAAATGGTAGCCCTGATTGATTCCGCCATGAATTCTTATATTATGGATTGGTCGGTCATCCTATCTGATAAGATAGAAAATAAAATTCTTGATTATAGAAGGAATAGGAATAACTCTACTGGAACGACACCCCCATTTCATCTGTGTGTTTTCATTTTAGATGCCATATGCTTCAATTATGAATTTACCATTTTTGGATGGAAATGGACTCCTCAGGACCCCACTCCTATCCATATCTATCATAAATATTTATGGAAATCCCACTACAGAAACCATCTATATAAGATTTTTCATGGATTTATGATGCCCATTCATCAAGCCATTTTTAACAAACCCTCTCTGCGTCTATCAAATAATGCCAACCTTGACTTAACGCTAATTGGAAACTGGTTTGGAGAAGATAATTTCACTTACATCCGAATATTCGGAAGTGTAACCAACCCTCATGTTTTTCCTCTGTACATTCCTGATAAATTACTAGCTCAGGAAATTTCCTATTATATTACAGAAAATGGTTTATCCAGGAATCTTAAGATCTCCAAGAAAAAATATGGCCTACATTTCCTCTCAAAAGTGGATCTTACACTCTCAATGATTTCAAGCATGCAGAGAAAGAGGCTTTGAAAATTAAACAACTCAAACTAGCATTCATCGCCCCAAGGCAATATGACCCAAAGAAAATTTCCTTTAATGTTACATCTATGATACATATTGCTAAGTTTGAACATGAAGATGGCAGTTTTGATGATCTATTTGTCTCAGCTGAGGGTTTTGCACAGGTTCAGTAACAAGCAAGCTCAAAATTGGAAAAAAGCAATATGGAGAAATTCACACTTTACAGGAACAAGAGGCTACTAACAATTCCTCTTGACCAGGTAAGAATAACTCCTCTGCTATCCAAATAAATACAAAATGAAGAAAATAATCTTGAAATGAAAATCAATGATAAAGTCAATCCTCAAACTGATAAAGAAGAAAATAGAAAAAAGATTGATCCTCAAACTGAATAGGTAGACACAAGAAAGAAGGCTAGCAGCTCCTCCGATATGGATATACAAGTTAATTAAATTTTTTTAAAATAATGGGAACAATTTGATCAGCAGATCAAAGGGCAGAATGATTTACAGAAGCTAAGTACAACACAAACATCTATCGTTACATTTAAAGAAAAAGTTGATAATATCAACACTCAAGAGGTTGAAATTATTCCTGAGAATCCATCTGAGGAGATTGTGTTACAAATTGAAGATATACCACCCCTGAACATTTTTTACAGTCCAAAACACAAGGCTATGGTTAAGAAGCAAATAAAGAAAAGAAAACTTGACGACAGTCTATTATCATCTTCTCGAGTTGAATTGATGGATGTTGTTTGGAAGAATTCCAAGGTTGATCCTTCAGAAGACTTAACAAAACTATCCCAGAATGCAGGAGCCTATACAACAGCAACTATTGATAAAGCCTCTAAGGTAAATTTGTTAATAAAAGAAAAATACCAAAGAATAGTGCAGCTAGAATAGAAATTAGCTGAAGAAAAACAACATAATAAAGAACTTAAAGAGCGGTTAAACTCTAAGAGAGAAAATCTTGACCAAAAAGCTATGCAAAAACAAAAACAATTATCCCAAGTGGTAAATGAATTACAAACATTGCTTCAAAGAGAAAAAGCGGCCAATGAAGAACAGAATGCAATATTGCAAGAAAAATTGCAAAGATTTAAAGATTATCCTAAGGTAGATCAATTCAAGAAAGAAGCCCTTGAATCAAATAAAATTTTATCATTACAGCTCGATATTTTATCTCAGAAGATAAAAATGGTTGATCCTTTATGTGAAATAACCATTTCACTTGCAGAGAAAACAACAAACTCAAGACTTGAATTTGAAGATGCCGATAAGAAAATCTCAGATTTTCTCACATGGCAAGAAACAGATCAAGGAATTGCAACTAATTTACCTAAAATTCAAGAAACACATAAAGAAATTATGTTTTCAGAGTGGGAGGTATAGTGAATTAAAGTAGAAAGGGCCACTTCTAGGGTGAGAGTTTTAATGAACAATGTGGTGGATTTAATCAATAATAACCTACATGCCGCTAGCTTAATCTCCGATCTCATTCTAGGACAACTTCCTAAGGTCAAAGAGTTAGAAATACAATGGGAACAAGAATTGAAAATAAGGTACCAACAAATTGATGCAATACAGGAGCTAAAATGGGACACATTTTGGTCATATCTAGTCAAACCACACAGTCAGCAATTAACTATGAAATTCCTCTCCCATGCTATCGCTAAAATGCTTCTAGTGTTTTCTGATGCCACCTACACCGGCCAACTACATTCTCATATGAGTCATCCGCTAGAAGTTGAAGATATGTTGTCAATATGCCAGCTTCACAGATCAGATATGTAAGAAGTATCTTGGACCTATTTCAATGGGAACCACCTATCTATTTTTGTGAAATCTCATCCCCAATTTTCATGATTTGATATTCACAACAACATCTAAGAAATGTTTAGGATAGTTTGTTAGGATTTTTTAGTGCTATTTAAACCCTTTTCAGGTATTTATAAAAGGGTCCTGAATTTGTAATAATTTTTTACTTAGAAGATACACTTCTATACTTCTGAATACATTATTTTTATTAATGGTGGATCAGATTCTGTGATTTTATGAGGAATCATTTTTAAGAGTCTGCACTTTTGCATCTTAGAGATAATTCTAAGTGAAAGAATAGGATTGGAGTATCAATTGCATCAGATAATTTTAAATGTATCTGGTATTTTTATCATTTCTGCTTCAGTTTTCTTATGCGATGAAATATTCCTATTAAAATTTTCTATTGTTTATATATGTGTTTCTAAAACATTTCGTTATATCATTTATGAAAATATAGAAATGTTATCTTTCATAGTATGTATAAACAATATAGAAATATAAATTTGTGAATACGATACGTTATTATAGCTCTCGTTTAACTTTGAAACAACAAGAGTTACCATCATATGAAATTTCATATTTCTTTTATATAAACCACTATCTTAATGATTGTTTCGATTAATTGAAATTATTCTTAAAATCGTGTTCATCTTTAACAATCTTAGTTAGTTTAGAGTTATTTTGTATTTATCAAGTAGTAGATTAAATTTCAAAATTTCATCATTCATTATACAAACACCTCACCACAAACTCATTCCATTTATTATTGGGAAATTAGTCCCATATTATCTAGTCGAAGCCACTATTATAAACGGAAAAGGATTTGTACTAAGGTTCGGACCGGGTGGTTTGCCCACTGTTTGAAGCTAGGCGTACGTAGAATGTAGATTCCCATCTCTAGAAACCTCTTATATATATATATATATATATATATATATATATATATATATATATATATATATATATATATATATATATATATATATATATATGTATGTATATATGTATATATATGTATATATATATATATATATGTATGTATATATATATATATACACACACACACACACACACACACACACACACATATATATATATATGTATACATACATATATATATATATATATATACATACATATATATACATACATACATACATACATACATACATACATACATATATATATATATATATATATATATATATATATGTTTCTAAAACATTTCTCTGTTATATCATTTATGAAAATATAGAAATTTTATCTTTCATAATATGTATAGACAATATAGAAATATAGATCTATGAATACGATACGTTATTATAACTCTGTTTAACTTCTTAAACAGAGTTACCATCATATGAAATTTCATCTTTCTTTTACATAAATTAGTCATCTTTATGATTGTTTGTTTAATTGAAATTATTCTTAAAATCCTGTTCATCTTTAAATACCCGGGTTAGTTTAGAGTTATTTGTATTTATTAAAAAATAGATTAAATATCAAATTTCACCTTCCATTATACACACACCTCACCATAAACTCATCTCATTTATTATTGGGAAATTGGTCCCATATTATCTAGTCAGAGCCACTACTATAAACAGAAAAGGCGTTGTACTAAGGTCCAGACCGGGTGGTTTCCCCAATGTTTGAAGCTATGATTTCAGGGGCTTCAACAAAATGTCACTGAAAATATATCCAAGGAAATTATTATGTTTGGAAAATCATGAAAACATGATGTTCGAGTTGTGCACGGGGGAATTAAAATTGCTATTGTTACACCAAGTACACTAAGACAACAAAAGCTGGAAAAAATGTAAAAATTTCTCCATGTGTTGAGAAAAACATTGCACAAGCATACCAAATTCAAGATTTGAGTAAATGAAAATGATGAATCTTCTTGGTGGGATATTATCACCAGGAAACCCTACCAAGGCAGGCTTACAACAAGAATTAGAGCACTTGTGGTAGAGTTTTGGGAGAGCAACTCTCATTCTATTCTAGATAGAAAGCATGGAATATGACATTGTATAGCTAAAGGTGACTATGTGGAACACAATAAGAACATTGTAGAAAATACATATGTTTCATTGTTTGAGGCATTTCAAGAAATAAAATTCCATGTAAATATATCCATAAGGATGTTTCATAAATTGAAACCATGGTTTATTACGCCTAATAAAATTCGTGACACTTTTTATTGTCGATATCGTGTTGAATTTCAACTTCATTATGACACTTTCTAGAAATTTTACAAGAAGAACTATAAAAACAACCCTCCTCCTCCAATTTACAATTTTGTTTCATCAATAATGTGCAGAAGGGAACCATAAGAGTTGTTTTACAAGAAAATATATATATATGTGGTACAATATGCACTGAATGTGGTGATTTGGAATTGTTCCATAAGAACTTTCTTATTGAACCCAACTAGTATGGGATGTCAGATATATTTTCACATGGAAGCATTATGAGTATGTCGTGAGAAATCAACCATATTATTCAACTATGGCACCTAAGATGATAAACTATGTTGAGGATGAGATTCATATTTCACAATTCATAGGGGTGTTTCAAAACCAGATCTATAAATATATCAAACACTCGCACAGGTTTAGGTGGAAAGTGTTTGAATTTAAACTTTCTCGCAAAGTATTCCAGCTAGGCACAATCTTATCAGTGGTGGACTCTATTGATATTTTCTCCTCATATGGAGATCCAAAGTGAGTATTATCACTTAGACCAAGTTTCCAAATTCATACATGTTTTGTACAAACGTGCACAATTAAATCTTGATGGTAGGGATATCACAAAAGAGTCACATGATGCGATTAAGGAGTATCACTTTTACAATAGTGATGATCATGAGCATGGCACATTGTTCATGCAACATTTATTTGACATGATTTATGTATCATTAAAAAAAATGACATATCATTCAGAAAGCATCGGTTATGGTTAGATGGTTGTGCAGAGAAGTTCAAGTCAACGCTCAATTTTTATTGGTTGAGCCGACTAAACAATAAGACAAAAATTCAACACACTTGGAGCTACTTTGAAATGGGAAATGGAAAGGGTGAACATTATGGTGTAGGTGCTTGTGTGAAGAGAGCGGTTAGGAGGTACCAAATTATGCATATAGACTCAAATCATCACTAGAGGTGGCCAACTGGTGTGAATCCCATTTGGGAAATGAAGGTCAAGAATATATTAGGAATGTGTGTAGGTTCTTCTGGAATGTTGAACTTGGCGATGTGAGTAGATCCATTCCTTGGTATTGTAATATTGTAGAAGGAACAAGGGAATTAAACTCAGTGAAAAGTAAACTTGATGGATGTAGCCTTTATCACTCTGAAAAACATGGGTATGTGAAAGGATGGAAATATGTCCTCATAATCCAAAGGGACCTCATCCAATTCTGGCATGGCAATAGATGCATGATGAAGAGGCCATCGTTTCACTTGATCATGATGAAGTCTCTAATATTGTAGGAGAAGGTGTGTGGCCCATATATCATTAAAAATTTCATATATAAATTGAAATCTTGAATGTATTTAACTAATACATATTTTGTATTTTGGTTGTAAGTGATGTTTTTACTTGATGTGATGCACATAGGTGAAATGTAGGTTGGTGAGACCATATGAATATGGACATTTCACATACCAAATTGGTGACATGGTTGTGATGGCCATTTTTTTGAAAAGGTTAAAGAATAGGTCGATCACATCATTTATAGAGATTTTATCCCGAAATATATATCTTTTTAATATAGTCATCTAGTCCTCGAAGCTCATATCAATCCCATAGAAATAAAAACAAAGAAATGTGAACCAAGGATATGGAAGATGAAAAAATCATACCATGAATGTATTATGGAGATTTTCATTCCTATGATCCATTGGCCAGATGAGTAGATGATGCAAATGGAAACCACTGATGATTCAGGTGGAAACTAATTACCGCAATTAATTATTATTTTCTATTAACGTTAGTTGAAAACATGGATGATGCATGATAATAAATAAAATAAATCATAATATTAAAGTGAGAATATAATTACATGATGATTACAATTTTACCATAGTAATTATAATACTCACCCATGATATTTACTAATGGATTTCGTAAACCATGTTATTTACCCATGGTATTGTAATATATTTTATTTACCCATGGTATCTTAATTTATTATATTTTCCCATGGTATTCACTAGTGGATTTTATAAATGAGTATTTACCCATGGTATTTGAAATGTAAAATTCTCTTGCATAAAGTGTAAATACGAGACTTCACCATGGAGTAAAGAAAGTTTTTTTTCTTAATATATTCTTATGCTATATTTCTCATTCAATAAAATTAGTTTCATTATATTTACATTGTTCTCTTCTCAAATATTTCTCTTAGGAAATGTGTCATATTCCTAGCTATTTTAATGTGATGCGTGACCTACTAGGAAATTTTTATTTCTTATTACTTTGTCACTTTATTTGGTCTCATTCCTCTGTATTAGTGGTATCAAAATGGGGTTTATCTTGTATATTTTTGTGTGCATGTACCCAACGAGGTTAGGGTACAAGGAGTTCAAACTCGAACTATTGCAACCTTTTCAGAACAGACCTCACCGACCCTGACAACCTCACATGGAGGACAAAAATAAAAATGATAGAGTAAGAGATCTTGTCAAAATATTTCTCAAGGAATCACTTACACGAGAGAGGAGTGAGATGATGGAAGCATTTACAACATCTCATTGGATGGTGAGAATTTATAAAGACAAGCCACCATAAATATACCAGGTGGATTGATAAGAGAACAATCTCAGCATGGTTATGCTCAACCACACAAAACCCTTTCCATCGAAGTCCATTTTGTTAGCATCACAATTTTCCCACAATAATTACAGGGTATCTCTATCCTCATATTTTTGTTCATCACGGTTATGGGTAAACCACACAAAACCCTTGCCACTGAAGTCCATTTACTAGGCCACACACTGTCAACATAATAGTTGGGCCACAAGCATTACAATGTACCTATATCCTTAGATATTTTTCATCATTGTTATGGTTCGTCCACAAAACCACAGTTATGGGTCAACCACACAAAACCATTGTCTTCAACAACACTTGGTTTTGGGTCACCCACAAACCCATAGTTATGTTCCTATTCAACAAAGGCTTCCCCGGAGGGAAAATTACACAATGGGTACCATTTCTTCTTAAGGGGGGAGGATTTATCCACGTGGAAAATAATTACCGCCATTAATGACTGTTTTTATATCAATGTTTTTTTAAAACAATGGATGATGTATGATAAAAAATAAAATAAATAATAATATTAAAGTGAGAATCTAATTGCACAATGATTTACCCATGGTATTTAATTTATTATATTTTCCTATGGTATTCACCCATGGATTTTATAAAGCATGGTATTTACCCATGGTATTTGAAATGTAATAATGTAAAAAGTATAAATACGAGACTTCACCATGAAGTAAAGAAAGTTTTTTTTCCCTACTATAATCTTATGATATATTTCGCATTCAATAAAAATGGTTTCATTCTTTTTAAGTTGTTCTCTTATATGTGTCATATTCCTAGTTGTTTTTACGTTGTTATATATTCTTTTTTTATTCATCACGTTTCATTTTTTAAACAAATTGGATTGCATCAACATTAATGCATCAAGGATCATGAGAAATCTTTAGTTAAGTGTGCTTCTCTTCTATGTGTTATATTCCTAGCTATTTTTACATTTTGATATATTCCTTGTTTATCCATTAAGTTTCATTTTTTAAACAAATTGGATTTCACCAACATTAATGCATCAAGGCTCATGAGAACTCTATAGTTAAGTGTGCTTGGGAAAGAATTGTATTGTGATGTGTGACCTGTTGGGAAATTTTTAGTTCTTCTTATTTTGTCACTTTCTTTGGTCTCATTCCTCAAAATATCTAGATCACCTGAAGCTGAGTCTATAGAAGTCAAGTGCAATATAATCTAGTATAAGAGATCTCAAATGTATGCATTTTGTAATTTATAAATGTGACAATTGAATACTTTTGTAATTTTGAATACAGAAATGTTTCCCTCTAATCTAGGATGGATTCATAATGGTGTACATATATTTTATATAAGCTTTAGCTTCCTTGAGTTGCTTAAGTTTCTAAAGTACACCAAATTTTAAAATGAGGTTTTATTTTTAGGGATAAGATCCTTATGTGAAGCCCATAGATATAAAATTAATTAAAATTTAGAATTAATAGGGATTTAGATTTAGATTTAATTAAAAAAAATATATCTTAATTTTTTAAAATAGCATATATAGTATTCATGTTTAGCATGCAAGGTATTTTATAGATATATATACATGCCATACATTTTGTTTCTAGAAAATCCATTTCAGTATGTAACAAAAAAGTTGATATAATATTATTTTACTTAAAATAGAAATTCAATTATCTCGGTTATGAACACCATTGAACTATTTTATGTTATTAATAAATGTCATGTGTCACTTTTATATATTGAACTGCGGCAGTCAAATCACCGTAAGGCAGTTGAGAAAGAACATAAGGCAGTCAAAACATAACATAAGAAGATATGACTCACTAACTAACGTCCTAACTCATTGGATTGCTGCATATATGGAACCGGTGTATTTTGTTAAGACCTATATCAGGATTCCATGCCAGTCGATGAAACGCAGCCAATAGACCCACTAGATCGAGAAAATCGAGTTGCCGAGTCCCCTGTAGTGGGAAAGCCAAGAGATCCTAATATTGCAGTATAAGGCACATGGAAAGAGTTACACTTGTGATCATATATATATATATATATATATATATATATATATATATATATATATAGAGAGAGAGAGAGAGAGAGAGAGAGAGAGAGTCGTCAACATGACAATTAAAGTTGTTATTTTGTAAAATTTTAATGTTCTTAATTAAAGGTCCTAAGATAAGGAATTGATTGAAATACTTGGATAGAAACACATCATTAATTATTTAAATTAGAATACATTTATTGCACTAAAAGACACTTTTTACAAGTTGAATATTAAATTGATGTAAACATGATCATATTTTAGTTCATTTTAAGTATAAAAGTGACTTGCATCATAGTAATATCAAATACTTATTTCCTTAGCCTATGAAACTAGAAATCAAACTTGTTATTTTGCAAAATTTTACTTCTTGAATGTTCTTAATTGAAGGTCTTAAGTTAAGGAATTGATTGAAATATTTGGACAAACCAACTAAATCTAGGAAAGTTCATAAATTTGTATAACTATATCTAAAAACATATCATTAATTATTTTTTGGCATATTCAATTCCAATACATATGACTTATATCATGTTATGACTAAGCTCCTATAGATGACCTCAAAAGAAACAAAACTTAATAAAACTTATTTTTTGAACATTACTGGTTGAAGACATATTTTAAAATTGAATTTTAAACATATATAAATCTTATTTGTGTTTTTTAATTGAACCATGAACATATATTTTAGTTCATTTTAAGTATCAAAGTGACTTGCATAATAGTCCAAGAGTGTACTTATTTTCTTTTTTTATTTCCTGAGAGCTTGGAAAAATTGTTATCTTATTAGTTATATATGATAATAAACTGTCCATATGAAAATATATACAAGTTACATTTTACATGAACATCCACAAAATTAAATAATAAGCATCCATAATCTGTTTGTAAATGGAAGTATACAAAGTTTGTACATCACATGTGAATGTGCCTGAAAATGTACAAACTATCTATGGTCCACTCTCGAAAGTATCACTTCTAGAACTTTTATGTGTGTTTTGCTGTGCAGAGTGAGCGTCCATAATCCGATATTGAAATATAACACATTAAAATTCAAATTAATTAGAACATTATTTGTACAAAATAAAAATTACAGAAATAAATGAATTTGAATTTTTCATTTAATTAGCCCCTACCAATGAATCGGTTGAGTGCAAATGAAAGTAAGGTGGGATGGGGATCTAATCAATCTAGGTTTGGTGCTCCCCTACCTGTGGCTCAATGCCTCCATACCCAGCATGCCAGTCATGTTTCCAAATAATTGCAACATCGACACCCCTATGTATCTGAGCCAGTGTGCACAATGGAAATAAAAATTATAATTAGTTTACGAATTAATTAACGTGCATATTGTAACTTAAAAAAATGTTGAAATCTTAGGAATAATTTTTTTACCTAAACTAATAATCCATGTGGTTGTACATAGTGACTCTCCTCCACGTGAGTGTTATGAGGTGGAGGATACAAATCCATGGAAACATGCACTAGAGGAGGATTCTTTGGTTGTTCAACTACCCCCTCACATGACCTCAAAAGCTCATCCGTGCAGTTGGAATGTGCATGCATTTTATCATGAACTTATTAATATAAATGAAATATTATAAGAACTTATTAATTAGAATAATGTATAATTTGATGATAATAGTTTAAACTTTCATATATATGTACCTAGTCTGTGTCACATGGGCCACGCACCCTCCAAGTATAACAGATGGTATCATGACATGTATGTGCATATGAAAAAGGTTGGTCATGCCCTAGAATATTGAGATATGAATCATCATGTAATGCAACTAGTGGGCCATAAGGAAACTAAGGTGGTCTTCTAATCTCTCCATGCAATGTGACATATACAGTGGCCAATGTCCTTTGCATGCTATCTTCAATGATATGCCTAGGCGCAGTGCTCAGTTGTGACGAATGATATAGCTATGTAGAAAATACCATGCTCTGAGATGGTCATGACAACAATCTCATAGGTGCTGCTACATGCAAAGAGTCACTACGAGCTCCAACACGTTCATAACTATGCCCCAAACTGAATCTATAAAACTTATATCCAATGATGGTGTAATCTAGCTTGACTTGTAGTAAAAACTTCACATATATTCTTTTCAAAATAAATGGGGACCTAGTTATGGTGGGGGAACTTTCCCCAAGATCCAATGAAATGATCATAAACAAAATGGGACACACCAACATTCTTGAAATATTTTAGTGAAATCAGACCACCATGTCTAGCATGAATATCTGGATGGATTTCAAATAACTCCCCACAAACATCAATGTTCTTGGTGGTGTCTTTCACCGCCTTCCAAGTATATGTGACTCTAACCTACAACCTCATAATATTATGTATGGAATATAAGATGTGGATTTGTGGGCCCACACGCTTGTATGTTTCGAGCAACCTATTGATGTTATCCATCATCAAAGAGAAACTATGCCTAGCAGATGAACTAGCAGAGATTTTATCCAATTGTTATTTTACAGAAAGGTCATGACTTCTTGTTACTTAGAGGTATCCTTCCGTAGAGTGGCGCCCCTTAACTCAATTAGGAAAGGTAGGATACGGGGTAGAATATTGTGCCCTTATTTCTCTTCCAATATCTTCCACATCTGGTAATCTATTTTCTCCTCAAATCTGCCAAAAGGCTTACCGGGAGTTTTATATCCAAGCCATGAAGGTGAAAAAGGATTTGTGGATTCAGGAAGTAAATAATTGAAGTGTAGTTTCCGACTCATGGTTACAGGAAAAGAATCCCCCTCAGTCCAAGCAAAGAGTTAAGGTATACACGCTTTGACCCACACCTCGTGCTAGTTGCTAGAGTTGCAGGCCGCTAAGTAGATCCCTGTACGATTAGATTGGTGTGTGATACATGTATGTTAGGCCCTAAAATTCTCAAATGTGATAATGGCTATAGCAGCATTCCACAGAGGGATATACATTGCTCTTTGATCCTCATCTTCTCCCTACTAAGGGTTTGAAAATTGTAAAAATAATTTAATATATATAACAAAGTAAAGAATAATAACATATACATTAAATTCAAACACATCAACTGAATAAAATTTAAAAATTAAAGACAATTTCAATAAAAAAACACATTAAGTTGAAAGAGGACTTAAACTTAAATATGTGTACCTGCAATAGGTGAAGAAGGTCCATTGTTCATAGCAAGATCATCAAGAGAGACAAAAACACCACCCTAACACTCTAATTGGTGTCGGAGGGAGGATCTATGAGTGGAACACACACTCTAGTATGGCTACGTGATATAGCCCGAACTTGTATAAAATATCCCGCAACACTCTAATGGGTTGTGGTTGGGGGGCATATGGGAGATGGATGTGAAAATTACATATAATAACTATAAAATAATCCAAGAAAAAAAATTAACATAGAAAGAATGTTGTAATTTCCCTTCCTAAATTAATTTGTGTCAAGTTTATTTTCCACAATTTTGAAATTTTTGGTGGCCACGGGACCCACAAATTTTTGGATAAAGACTTAGGAGAAAAAGGGAGGTCATGATATTTTTTTGGAGCATGGGGGGCACACACATAAGGGAAAAAAAACTTGCCAAGGGAGGAATTTGAATAACCAAGGAATGGAGGTCGAAAAGCTAGATGGAGGATTCTAAATGGGAAAATGAAGCCCACATATTAAAAATAGGAGAATCTCAACCTCATTTTGGGTTTTTTTCCAATCAAACTTACTTTTACTACTCAAGTTTCTTATCTGGGTCACATTTTTGTTCAACACCAATTTTTCCAATCGAAGAGCTTACCCTTTCTTCCGGGTACTTCAAGTGCCACCCTAGGGAGGCCAAATCGTACCACTTTGGAAAGGATTTTAGAGGGATTCAAAGTTAATTGGACAACCACTCACTCAGGTAGTGCATGTTCCAAGAGGAAGCAAGAAGGAATACACTTGGCCCATTTCAGTTGTCTACCGGGCAGTGATTACTGAGAGAAATTTGGCATAGGAATTTCAGGAAAGGATTAACTTGTTAGAGGCATTTTGGAGCAAGAGATTGTTTCTTAAAGGCAACATAATTTGGTGCATCCAATGCCAGTCCAAAAATTCTCATTGGGCACATGTGGTAGCTTGTAGGATTATATTTAGAGCTTGATTTTTCTTGGAAAGATAAGGAGAATTTTTGGGTAGTATAGTTCAGCCTTTTCGGAGTGTTTTGGAGGACATTTCTGAGAGTTTGTAAGCATGTTGTATTTCTAGGTGTTAGAGGAGGACGTGGTATTTGGAGCCAAATTTCGGGGGTCAAGACCAAACCAAAAAATTTATGTGTTTTGGTGGGTTATTTGTGAGTAGCTTGGGGTTAATTTTCTAGAATTTCATGAGCATCGGAAGTGGGGTTTCTAGCAACATATTTCTAGCATAAAATGAAGTTTTCTAGGGTAGCGCAATGAATCATTGGCGAAATGTATTATATCGTCTAGGATTGTTATTTTATCGCCTGGTTCTTGTCAAAATTTCCATTTAGGCAAGCCCATGTGCACTCCCTCAACACTATTGTACTATTGCTATAATTACTTAATAAAATGGCTTACCTGGTTAATATATAAGGAGTTTGCATGGGTTTTCATTGAATGTTTTGAAATTTTATGTGGCATGTGTTAATTTCTATGCATATCACTTTTTTTCCTAATTAGTAACATTACAGTGGTACGAGAGCTCAGATCTTGGCTCAGTCATGTGAGACTTTTCCTATGAATGAGGAGGAAAGGCATATCATTACCTATAGAATATAGAGGTACCAGAGTGGTGAAAGGGAGTTGTATATTGCACCTGATGCTAAGGCATGTGGGAAGGTAGTGGTAGTAGTAGATATGGGGGAGCCTAAGAGTAAGAAGGAAGCAACATGTGATAGCCTCTTGAAGTCCCTAAGTGATCTAGCTAAGGGGCAGAAGGAGATGTTGGAAGAGATAAAACAATATAATAACGAAAAGAACATTCATCATGACTTCCTACTTGGACAGACTTCATGTGACTCACAAAAATATGACCAAACTTCACTAGCTATTCACCCACCAGCTTTCAGTGGGCCAAATAGGACCACACTTCCTACTTTTCTAGCATCAACACCTACTGAGAAAGGTGGACCAGATGAAGAGATTCCTATGGGAGATTATTTTAGGGAGTGGCAAGCCATGGGGGAATATTTCAAGGTAGCCTTGTCCTTTATATATTATTTCCAAATCAAACATAATGAAAATGGCATGTATAATGGAGGACTGAGCACACAGAGTTCAGATGTAATAGACCCGGGTTAAAATTTCATGTAATAAATGTTAATAAATGAAAAATAAGACCACGATTAAGGGACACTTATTTGAAGCTAAATTTTGGGAAAATATATCATAGTGGGCATCATTGGATGTGATTATGGCTAAGGAAAAAATGGCAAAGGAAATGGCTAAGGCATTAAAAATGAAAAAAGGTATTTCATCACGTTTATTTTTTTAAATAAAGGAAATTAGGATAAAAGGAAGGTGAAAAGTCATATGTTGCATGTGAAGATGAAATTGAAGGAAAATAATGGAAAATTGAATAAATTATAGGAACGAATGATAAAAATATCTCAGAGCATCAGTTGGTAGCCTTTTTTTTCAGTTTATTTTTAGAATTACACTCAGAGAGGAGAAGAGAACCAAGAGGAGAAAGAGATTAAGCAGGCAAAGGAAGAAAAAAAAGAAAAGGAAGAATAAGGAAACAAAATGGAAGAAAAGATCAAGCAAGGGAGAGAAATATCAAGCAAATTCAAGAGGAATACTTGCATGTATGATTTCCTAGCTAGTTTTTACATTCATGGTATGTGCATGTTGGTATTTGGTTCTTTTGTTGTCATTTGCATGGTTTTGTTGGGTTTTGACAGTGGTGTCCGGACTTGACTTAAATTTTTTTGGATAGCCATGGTGTCATGGGATTGTTCTCAGTTTTGATGTTTTGAATTGCCGGATGGTTTTAGAATCTAAGGCTGAGGTGGTCTCAAATACATTCTCAAAGGCCTAGGAATCCCTTGACTGATTTTGGTGGGATACGCAATAAAACCTGAGGGTGGTGTCTCGATAAAGGCCCAGTGATTTGGTGTGAATTACAATAAATCCTAGAGACAAGAAGATGGAAAATTCCTCAAGGATAGTGATGACATCCAGAGGCATTCCAAGCTCAGTTCAGTTTTGTGATCTCGATTCCAATTTAGGTGATACCACGGTATGGTGAGGGTAGAGGTGATTTAACCTTCGGATTACCTTGGTTTCTTTTGGATTATTTTATCCATGAGATCCCACATTCATGCTTGGAATATGGCACGGGGGTGACTGATTGAAAGAAATATTTGGTTCAGGCATGTCTATGTTCGAGTTGTACGTGCAAGTCCCGACCTTGGTTGTATCTTGCCTATGTTTAATGAAAGCTAAGTTATCTTGCTTTGAACTTATATTTATGTGGCTTTAATGTCTGTTAGATTATGTTTATTTCTATGGTTATATGTTGGTTATAAGCATGGTTATATTATTGGTTCTAGTCATGGCTCATTTCATGTTTTTAATTGTAACTAAAATAATAATAGATGCAAGACCTAATTAATGTTTGAAAACTAATGGGAGAGGGTGGTGATCCTTCTTGATAATTTTCATATGAATTTCCAGTCCCTTATGCTTAGTCCTGTATTCATGACCTGTAGATTACATTGTTTCCAAGTGTTTGACAGAATGTCAGTCCCAATTGGGGATGGGCAGGTATAGTCATGGTGTTAGTTTTTGGTTTACAAGAATTTTCCTTGTGTAATTTAGGATTTCTAAAAGTTATAGGGATTTCTAGGTAGAGGTATATCCCCAGCCCTAGAATCTATCCTTAAAATTTGTTTTTACTGGAACAAAAATGAGTAAAATATTCCACAGTTGCATTGATGTAGGGTCATGGAAGTGACTGGGGGTTTTTGGGCACACTGATGCCTTGGAAAGGGAGCGAATGAGGGTAAAAATAATGGAAAATTCAAGTTGGATCAGGGGATGAACACCTAGAGTGGTTGTGTTACTCCTAGGGGTCTTGTGGTAGCTTAGGGTAGTCTATAAGGTTTTTTTGTAGACTCCATTTCCTTAAGGTCACCTAGAGGTTGATGTTGGGTCTCAATCTAGTCTCCTAAACTGAGCTCATTTAATTGTCAACCAGGATTTGTAAACTGCTGAAGTGAAGTGTACCATATGTACCTAGGTGCTTGTTTCCTAATGCGTTGTATGTGGTTTTTTGTGATGTTTTTGGTCTTTTGTGATGATTTGTGATTTTTTTGGTCTTTTGGTGATTTTTATGCTCACAATGGAAATGTCTAGAAAACTAATGGAAAGGGGTTGGTGGTCAAAACAGAGTTAAGCCTAATGTATGGAATGGCAAATGCAATTGGAAACACTGAAGCAGAATCTAAACTATGACTAAATAAAAGCAAAAGCTTGATAATGACTTTTTAGGCAAATGACACAAACTAAACTTGAGAAATGATCACTAAATATGCAAGTTCTCTAACTAGACAGTTAAACACTAATCTTACCATGATGCAACATTTTGTTCTAAGCTCTTCTATTCTATGACTAATTCCTAGTTCTATTCTGCAATTTAATTGAATGTCACAGAACCTATACTCCAAGAGTTATTGGTTTCTTTTTCAAAGTAGTTCTTTTGAGGAAGAGCTCTGTTTATAAAATGATGAGGAAATTGCAGAGATATTTCAGACCTTATAGTGATGTTGTCTTCTGTTCCTATGGCTATATATCATTTGTAGATTTTAGAACAAGAAGATGTTTGTGAATAATGAAGGCTGTCTTGTTAATCCTAACAACTAAAGTAATCTATTGTGCAATGGAAGACAATTTGAATATGAAGTGCGAGTACAATGATTTAATCTAAGAATGAACCTAAGATGCCACTAATCTAGAACAATGCTGAACTATAAGTCATCATCAAACTTGAAACAAAGTAACTGAACATGAATTAAATGCAATGAAACTCCGGAGCATTCTAACTATACTAACATGCATTATTCTATGAAGTTACACAATATGTTTGTTCATCATTAGTGATATTTTGGAAGAGTTCCTTCTTTTGGAAGAGGTAGAACAATTCTGACTGTGTACTTGAGT